>JFFI01001772.1:0-21994 GCA_001563125.1 Colletotrichum salicis
AAAAAAAAAGGAAAGAAAAAAAGGGACGGTCAAGAGATTTACAGGGAAGGCACCTATTCTGCAATAGGGAAAGAGGGGCCCAGCAAGGAGGGGGAAGGGGTGGAAGGAAGAGGGCAAATTTTTTTTTAAATTCAGGTCTTTCTCAGATCCCAGATCTTATGCTCCTTCCCTTCCTGCACTTCAGGCGCCATCCCCACACTCAACTTCCCGCAAAACGGTAACAAGGAAGGAACGACTGGCATCGACTGAGGTATCCATACACCTTTTTGTGAAAAAAATCAGTGCCACCCAGATCCGGCGTCCAAGCGCCCTCACGGCCCCACTACACTCGCATCTCCGTCCCGCCTGACGTCAGCTCATCCATGAGCCGAGAAGAAGGCGCCAACAACGCCTTCTTCTCGGAAAAGGCGTCCTCTACTCAAGGTAAATCGGAACTCAACAGTCTGCATACTACCCATAACGAGTATAGATACCGTCATGCGAAAGATATCATCATGCCCTTGACAGTCTCACTTTCAACTTACCCCGCCAGAGATATGACCGCCCGGACACTCAGGCTGACTCGTACAGACTGCTCCTTCAAGCAGGGGATCCTCGGTAGTTGTTATCCGGAGTATTCGTCACATCTCGTCAAACTTCTAGAGGTATAACATGCAAGAGCTTTTTCTCTATTCGACTTCTCTGTCCCAAAAGCAACCGCGGCTGCCAATGGGACGACACAGTCTTCCTTCCGTCTGCCAATGTGGACAAACGGAACTAGGGGCCTTGGAGTGATTAGGGTTCTATCCTATGTCGTGAAGCCTCATAACGTCATGCTCCCTATATTCCAATCCATGAATGCCTGTACACCCCGGGACCGATTCCGACGGCTATGTCTCTCCCAACTCTTATTTGACTGAAGACAACGCAGTGACACTGAGTCTGTTGTCTCTCTACCAAATGCGTCTTAAAAAACACTCCCGAAAGTCTCAACGCCGCCTGTGTGTGTGTGTGTGTGTGTGTGTGTGTGTGTGTGTGTACCCATGTGTGCGTGAATATCTTGAACAACCTCCTACCACATTTCTCTCCTCATAACTTGGCGTCAGTGTCTTCGTACTCGGTCAAATCCTTGGCAGGCCGCGCTCCGCTAGTTGCAACAAGGCTGGCTCGGAAGCTGCGAACGTCTTCGATAACGACCGGCGGGGAATCACTTGCCGGCAGAGACTCGTCTTCTTTGCTGACGCCGTTGACCTTGGCCTCGGCGCCCTCCTTGGCCGGTGCCGTAGCCTGTGCGCGCAAGTGCACCGAGAGCTTCGCCCGCGTTGCAGAGCCGGGCTTAATGTACGTCTGGAAGAACTCCAACATATCGGCCTTGGTGAGCGTCTTGATGTGCGCAGCGTCTTCTTGAGCTGTTATTGGACATTAGTAATTTGTTTTTCCTACAAACATGTTTGACAACTTACGAAGCTCAAAGTCGTAGTATTCACTGGCAATCTGGGCCCAGTGTCTGCTGCTCTCCTGGTCCAGATTCTTCAACTTCTCCAGCCTCCGGACAATCAGACTGCGCTTGTGGCCCTCAAAGTCTGCCTCAGACATATTGTCCAACGTGTTAGAGAACAGGTTTAGGAATGCCTCGATTCTCGATTCAAGGTACTCGGGTGTTCGTTCACTTTGGATGATAAACCTGAAGCCGTAAGTGGTGGAGAAGCTTCTGACTCCACTAAAGACGACATAACCGAGCTGCTCCTTGGTTCGAAGCTGGTCGAAGGCTGGCTCGTGAGCCATCTGGTCTAGGAGCATCGTCTTGGCTCGTACCATTCTATCGCCCTTGTCACCGACATAGAGCCAAACTTCGATACAGTGGTTGACGTTGGCCAGATCCTTGAGGGTCTTCTTGTATACGTAGTTCGATCCAGGGGGAATGACCAGGGAGCGAATCACTGGCCATTGGGGTCGCGGGAGAACGCGGGGCTTCAAGACGGTTTCGATCATGTCTGTAAGCTTGAGAGCGTCCTCCTTGTAGAGATTTCCGTGCACATAAGACTCGATGTGAACCTGCGAAAGCATCTGCTTCTTGAACTGCCGTACGTCTTCGGCGGTAATGTTAGGCAGCTCGGCCAGGTATTCCTCCACAACGTAGTCGCGCTCAGAGTTCAACCACGTCGTGTAGTCGGAGACCTGGCTGAACGGTTGCTGAAGCTCCCAGTTGTTGTATCCACGATTCAGGCGCTCCTTGATAATGTCGAATCTCTCGTCCCTGATCTTCAGATCCCTGATCGTGATCAAAACCTGCTCCAGGAGTACCGCCAGCTTGTCATTGTACCCGCTAAGGTCAAGGAACAAACCTCTGGCGTCGAGCGAGACACTGTACTGCAGGCCTGCAAGCTCGGCATCGTACGAGTACGCCTCCAACGCATCGCGGACCAGATCGGTGAAGAATCTTGCCTTGACAGCATTCTCCGCGGTCGAGTAGATATTAGGGTTCCGGCAACTGATGACCAGGTTGGCCTTGGGGACCCAAAAGGTGTCATCCTTCTTGAACCACGTCCGAGCGAGGCCGTCACTTCGGACGACACGCGGCGACAGAGCCGGCTCTTTGACCTCCTTCTTCTCGACCTCGAGCTTCGTGGGGATGAAGTTGTTCTTGTGAGGAAGGTGAAGCTCGGCGAGTCTCTCCGACACAGGGCTTGAGACGGCCTTCTTGATCTCGGCCATGAAGTCCTCGGGAATCTTTTCGTGGCGGTATTCGGTACCGTACCACTTCTCCTTCTGATTCCAGTCACCGGGGAACTTTTGTGACACAATAGTCATACGGAAGTTGTCTGGTCTCAAGCACGCCAAGCCCTTTTCGATCAACCCGGAATCGAATTTCCTCAACCGACTGTATCCGCTGAGTAGCCATTCCCGCGGGAGAGGCTTCTGCATGACAGAGCTGATCTTGCTCGTGAATCGGCTCGCCGGAGTCTTTTGCTTGAATTTGAAATCGACGTCGGCCATGCCCTTCTGCTCGTCAAAGATCCATTCCTGGGGCGGCGACTCCTGGAGAAGCGCAACATATTGGAAGAAGACCTTGACAATCTCCTTGTAGTTTTTGAGGCCCTGTGGCGTTCGTCAGCATTCGAGGTGGGGGAGCGTCAAAACGGTATCGCATTGCAGGACGTACCTCCTCTGTCAGGCGAATCTGACAGTCGAAAATACCAGGAGAGCCCGGGCAGACGGGGTAAGCACCGGCACTCAAGCCATTGGCCCAGCCCTTTTCCTTGACGTATGCCATGATACTACCAGGGCCCTCGTGACCGATCAGGTGGCTCACATAGCGGCTGGGCTGCGACTCGTACATCTTCTCCTCGTCGAGGAATGGGAAGAAGAGGTTCAGCTCGCGAGAGTCCATGACGGGCTTGGCAAAGACTTGCATACCGAGCTCGCTCTCACGGAAGGGCACCTCAGCCTCCCACCTGTTGGGCGCCAGATCCTTGTTGGGAACTCCGGAGAAGAACTCGGCAACCCATGTCTCGAGAACATCCAAAGGCTCTCGTCCCAGAACGACCAACTTCATGCGGTTTGCCGAGTAGTGCTTGTCATGAAACTCCATAAACTTTGCGCGGACATTGACACCCTTGGACTCTGGATCTTCCTTGAGAACCTCGAGATTGCCGGTTGAGAAGTGGCAAAACGGGTGCTTCGGGTTGGAAAGAGACTTCTCCAACTGGTGGAGTCGCCATTGGTCATTCTGCAGGTTCTTCTTGTTTTCCGAATCCACCGCGCGCAGCTCACGATCGAGGGTCGACTCGAGGAACAGGGGCTCAATGAAGAACTGGGCAAAGCGATCGAGTGCTCCCTTGAAGGGTGAGGGGTTCTCGGCTGTTGGCTCTTGATCGTTGGCAGGCTTTGCGGAGACGTCGAAGAAGTAGTTGGTCGAGGTTGCGCCAGTGTAAGCGTTGGAGCTACCCGAGTTGTTGGAGAGGTACTGTGAGTATTCGTTTTCTATGGGAAACTTCTTGGTACCCATGAACAGCAGCTGCGCATATAAGTGTCAGCGTAACGGAACCGGGGCGGGAAAGCGGTCGGTCGTAGGGGGAAGGGTAGGTAGAGTCTCAGTCTTGGCAGAGGGTAGGAGAGGGGGCCGTACATGTTCGACGGCGTGGGCCATTCCTGGCATCTCCTCCTCGTCGCTGAAGTTTCCGACATTGCAGTCTAGGGCAGCGCTGGCCTTGTCCGTCTCCGGGTCGTGTACCAGCAGGGCCTCGAGCTTGTTGGACAACCTCACGACACGATAGGTACGATCGTCGAGGGAGGGGGTCTCGAGGTGATCCGTCACCCGCTCAACAGATTGTTGCCTCGGCTCGCGGTGGGGGATAGAGGAGCCAGCCGGAAGCCCGGCGGCAGCGGTATCGGTGTTGGGCATGGCAGCGATCTGTTTGCCGTGGTCTGTGTGCGATGAGATAATGGATTTGCTGCTAATGGAGCGGGAGGTTGTATAAGAACGGGACGAGGTGGTGGTGTAGGTAGGCGACTTTTCAGAGCAGAGTGTACGGCACGGGGCTGCAGCAAGACGGTTCGGGAGACGACTGCTGATGGCCTGGCACGTTGAAAGAGACAAAAGCTCGGGGCGTGTATGGTTAGTGGGGGAGGAACGCCACTTTTGAAGTAAGAGAAAGAGGGACAGGGACGTGGACGCGGACGTGGACGTGAATGATGTCGGGCGGTTGTGGATTCGTCGCAGGCTCTGGCGCGTGCTCAGGTTGGAGGCTACGGGACGCAACATGCAGCAGATGCAGCCAGGACGGAAGAACTGGAGAAATTGGAACACCTCAGGGTAGAGAGAGTAAGGTGAGGTAGGGCAGAGGGTGAAAAGTAAAGATGTAAACAAGCCCAACAAGTGAATAAAGAAGGAGAAAAAAAAGAAAAAAAAAAGGGCCTGCAAATAAGAGGCGGTATGCAGAGTATGTAGGTAAGGTAAGGTACGGATGGATACAAGTCGGTTGGTTTGTTGATGCGAGTGCGAGTGAATGAAAAGTGTCAAGACGCGGGACTCAGGACTCGACTTGGAGGTACATGCAAGAATACCTTGGGTAGGTAGCTAAGGTACCTTACGTATATAAGGCAAGTATGAAATACAGCCCTGGAGAGGTAATGGAGGCAAGAACTTAGCCGTGGGACCGGGGACGGGGACGGAGTACCTGAGCAGTCGCAGTCAGTCGCAATCGCAGAGGACAGAAGGTGGGAGAGGGGACAAGAAAGTCGTGACTGGGGGCGGCCGGGAAGATGCTGGCGGGTTGGCTTGCTGTGCGTGCAGTGAATGTGCAGGTGAAGGAGGTGCAGGGAATCGGAAGGAAAGAGCGGAATCGTTTGGCTCAAGTTGCACCTTCCAATGACACAGGTCTCTCGTCTTGACCTCCACTGTTAGTACCGACCTTACGCAGTACTACTTGCCGCAACAGCGCTGACCGGTGTGCAGCGTGCTTGCCTTCGACAATTTTGGTGAGCTAACTACATGGACCAGTCACCAGGCAGTGACCGCACGGCAAGGCAAGTACCTCAGGTACTTTTGAGGGTCCAGTCCAGTGGGGGGTGGAAGGAGGGGGCGGGAGGAAAGCGAGGCGAGATGGGGGAGAGAGATCTCTTTCGGGGTGCTGCTGCTACAGACGACACCTCACGTCTCCCTCATCTGACGCGAATAATGCGACGACTCATCCCGGCTGGGCAGCGGCAACAACTCAATGGACATGTCACAAAAGGCAGCAGCAGCAGTTACAACTTACAGCAAGCAGAACCAACACCTCACCTCACCATGAAAGACACCACCACCACCACCAACACTACCATCACCGCCGCCACCGGCAATCTCAGATTCAGAACCAAAGAAAGGGACCGTGCCCGCCTGTGGGGACGCAGGGCAACGCCGCGACGCTACCGCCGTGCGACCCAAGGTACCGGCCAGACGGCCTCTAGAAACCATGGACGGAAGCGGACACGGTGCTTGCTGATCTTTGAGTCTTGGCAATCCAACCTGCGGATATACTTGCGCTGCTCTGCTTGGAAGGTCGCAGTCGTCAGTCAGACCTACCTTGCCAGGCAGGTAGGTTTGCGTAAGGACAAGGTAGGGTAAGGTATCATGGCGGCAGCGGCAGCGGCAGCGGCAACGGCAGTGGTTACAATCATTCACGAATCACCCCTCGTCTCCGCCTCCGCCTCCGCTCTGCCCTTTGACCTAATCTTCGGTTCAGAGTGGCGGAACCATGGGTTCTCTCTAGTTGGGGAAGATCACGGAAAGAGCCGGAGAAGACGGCATCGGCGAGAACATGGCCACAAGGTGCGACAAACCGGGCAGCCGCTGCTTGTGCTAATGGTTTGGCGCTGTTGCAACAAACGTGCCGGGCCCCATTTTTTTGTTACAGCTGAACAAGTTGATGACATGATACCTATTGATGACGGCTTGTCAGTCGAGAGAGACGTGAGACTGCGGAAGACCCGAAGGTGTGGGCTGCCGTCTCTGAAACATCCGCCTACTGCCGTTCCCGTTCCGTCTACCACTGTCCAGGTATCCAAGCTATTCGAAGGCGGGATCTTTGTAAAGCTGGAATGTGCTGAGCCCATCCTATTGCCCTGGGAACGTATCCGTATTTGCCGCACGCAAAGCCGACGCAAAGCCCCTGCCTAGTTCCATGTCCTATTCGCATTCCATAACTCAGACGTGGGATGCGCTGAGGTTCAGCTGGCTTTGAAGCATGACATCTGATATATGTGACATACCTCTTGTCGGGCCTTTGACTTACGTCCCCGTCACCCGCCCTCTTGGCAGGGAAAGACCATAAAATCGAGAGTCATTTCAGACAAATGATCAACACGGCCAGTTTGAAAGTGACCAGTGGGGGGGACTGGTCCTGAGTAGGAAGCCGTGAGAGCCTCAATCCCATCACACCCTCCGTGCCTCCCTTCTCTTGGGGTCATATGGCTTCGTCGCCGGGTTACCCCAGCCGCCTATGGCTCCACGTGGGAAAAGAGGCGTTTGTCAGGTCCCTTTGAAACGAGGCACACACGGTGGTTCGGCAGCGCAGCTTATTGATGGTAAACAATGAGCCGGGAACCCGGTGCTATATGAGCCGCATCTTAATGTCAGAGGTTGGAGAGAGAAATCCTTGGGGGCCATGCCATGTCAGTCCAGTCATGGTTCGCGGGTTCGGAAAGCAAACATCAGGTCTCCGTATCCGTCCACCGGAATGTAGGATACTACTAGGCCCAGTGCAGCTACCAGTGCAGCTACCAGTAGCTGCACAAGTACCAGTAGTCCCCTTGGTAGGGCCCCAGGATGTAAAAGCAACACCGCCGGGTGCAGGAAAGTCTTGCATCGGCCATCGGGTGGCTTGCTTCCCATGGTTTCGCGTCTAATTCCCCTTTACTCAAAGTACGGTAGGGCAAGCGTGGCAATCCCAATTTCGCCGCGGGTCTTTGGCGGTGGGATGATTAGATATCAAAAACGAATGATATCAACATTTCCTTGGGGGACATTTCTTGGGATTGTGGACGCGGAGCGGCGGGAGCGGACCGGCCTGGGGAAAAAAGGGACGGGCGGCGTCAAGGGTGCCTTAGAGCTGCCGCGGCACCGCGGTCACCGGTGTAACTATTGGGCAAGTCCCATGTTGTACGGAGTACAGGGGTCGTCTTCGGGCTATTCTTTCCAACATGCCACGCATTGCCTCTCGGTATTGACTGGTTGCTGGTGCAAATACCGCTGTTCGCCTCGTTGTGGTTGGCTTATTCGGAGTCACTGCTGATCTTGCTCTCGTTCTACCATGGTTCATCGAAGGCTTCTTCTGCGAAAGAAGCAATGGGCGCGGACGGTAAACTCGGGCTGGCCCGCTGTCTCTGGGAATTTCCCCTGACAATCTGTTCTCGCCCTGCGGTCAATTTCGTTCTTTCTTATTCTTGATCCCACCCTTCTTCAGCAGGGTGCCATCCGGACGTCGACCGTCGCGCGGGATGGGAAAGTTGATGCTGAAATGCAAGAATACGTGGCGATGTTGGGGGTACAAGATGCCGGACCACTCCTTGAAAGCCTCGCAAAGGGACCGTGGTGCATGTTTCTCAGGTCCTCCCTCCCCCCTGTCAGATCCCGTCAGCCCCAGTTGGGTTTGTTGGCTGATGAGCAAGATCAAGGGCAAGGCGGTGACAAGGGAGAGTGAGAAAGCCCTTGAGCCCGTAGTCGGATGTTGCAGTTTTCGGGTGTCAATCGCCGAAGAAGAAAAACTGGCGAGACAGTTGGACAAGGGGGGTGCACATGCGAATGTTTCGCCGTTCGGGGAGAAAACGTACAACCCCCCTTGTCCTGCGCGTTTCCCGGCAATCTGGTTGCGTTTTTTGGGTTCCCAGGGCCGTCATTACCACACTACTAAACTTGTTGAAAAGCTCGGACTTGGTTGGCTCACGGTGATGTCAACTCGAAAGTAACAGAGCCTGAGTAACGTCGAGATAAGCAAGACTGCGCGGGTTGTAAGCAACTCGCAATGTAGTCAGTTCAGCTGATCAACTTGTCATTCCATCCAGGATGCAACTTGGATTACCGAGCGAAAGAGGGGTCGTCGGCAACTTACTGTACTGTCATGGTTCAAGATCCCATGTTACATACCCATGAAGCCCCAAACTTGGATCGCCAGGACTGTCTGCTGGAAATACTCAAGCGATCACCGTGTAATAATACTGTTGTCAGCGCCGCCTAGGCTAACTACGTATTCCTTGTCGACTTCCGCTGACAACTTCAGGCAAGGGCCCGCTGTGGGAGGCCACGCCTGCGAACTTCCTGCATGGATGGAGCCATCGTGGTGTATCGTGGTAGTGGTGTGTGCTGCTGTTCGCATTGGACGAACCTAGCCTGCCGCACTAGGTACCTTGCTCACATGCTTCGAACCAGACATAAGAGGCGATCGCCTGGATCTATTGACATGCCAACCCACTCTCACTCACATTTCGACTGGAGCAACGGACACCAGCACACGTGTGCCATGTAAGCCTAGACAGATTAGTGAGCATTAGCTATGCAGCCCCAACCTGTGTGCGGCGATTCGGATTCGATCCGCCTGGCGGGATGCCATGCCGCTCTCATGCATGGCCGACTGGATTTCTCGGCATACCTGTACTTCGTAGACGTTTTAGTCAGTTTTGACAGACAGCAGACATCGCGTTGATTATTGATCTCATACTGGTTCCACAGCCTCCCGGTCTGCACCTCTGTAGGGGGTTTGAACTCTGCAGGTGTATAGATTGGGCAACCCACATTCCGTGTTGAAACCGGCTCTTATTATGGCATCGTCAGACAGAAGCTGTAAGAATCCGTACTGTGTAGGTTCAATGACCTTCTTGGTGCCTCGAACAAGCGATCCGCGGGTGGAACGGCGAACGCCCGCGTATGGCCAAAATCCAACAAGCTGTGCAAGCCTCCTCAGATATCCACAGAAGTCGAAACTGCATACCATCCATGATCAGTGTCCGCTAACAGAAAAAGACCATGTAACCATGGCCCCGCCCTCGCTTCCACGAGTGAGTCTCCCGCAGTTGTGCTGACCATCAAACCTTAAAGGCGCCAATGACTTTGAAATCCCCCGATTCCAGAACCGATTCATTGCATGTTTCCGGGTGACAGGAAAAGGCGAGCTGGGCGAACTGGCGTCCGTCGGAAGAACTCCGAGGGCAACCGATTCGACCAAGCCGTCTACTGTTTCTTGGGACTCAAGTGTGTGAGCACCGAGGAGATCTTCTGGTCCGCCGTTCTGGATCGGCGAGTCATTCCGTCTTCCTGGGCGCCCACTTTGAGTATTTGTTGAACCCGCAACAGGCACGACCTGACCTGGCCATCTTCCAGACCGCCGCCCGTCAATAACTATCCGCTGCTGAACCATGTTACCTTTTACTCCTCCCCTCACATCTGACGTTGATTCCCTCTTGTCAACCCCTCTGCACTGCGAAAATAATGAGGCCCGCTCGCCTAGCTCGCAAGCAAAGATGCGGCCGCGCTATCCTCAATAGGCAGACATGACCGTCCCTTGTCAGGTCTGACAATGTTGCACACTTTCGGAACTAAGTAGTCATGTTGCGGAGACGTCGGACTAACACGATCGTTCGCTCCTCACCCTCTAAGCCCGGTCTGTAATGATGATCGCGCCCCGCGCTTCGTTTCGCCAAGGAGAAAAGTTGATGGACAATCTGAGTAATCTCGAGCAGCCCCCAATTGAGGTTCATAGCTCAAGACATGAAGAGCCGCGGTCGATATCGTAGGCGAAGTGGTTGATTCGCAAAGGGCTGCGTCCCGTTGTTCTGCATCAAGTCCGAATTGCCTGATATCAGGTCAAACGAAAAAGCCTCCCGTCGCCGTCGTCCCCGTCAAAGTGGCACCCACACAGAGACCAAGCTACAGAGTACTAGCCCTGGCTATGATAACGGTCGTCAACTGCGAGTTAAAGTGCAATCTGCACCAAGATGTCCCACCGTTCGAGTGCCACTTGACCATCGAGCCAATCTGCCGATCAAGATCTTTTGCATCGGCCTAGCATGAGAAGCTGTATGTTTCCAAGCTGTGATTATCCATAGGTCGTGACGGTGCTCCCCATGTTTTGAGGCGAGGCGATTACTCCTTGACAGCTATGTTACACAAACAGCTCCTGGGGCGTTAAGCGTTAACTTCTGTGACACTCGTCGGTTCCGTGGTGTGGCAATGACAACCAAGAAGAGGGTTGCAGCTATGACTGCGTCGCCGCCGACCTGTCTTTGCGGTACCCTGTACAGCAGATGTAAGCTTGCTTATGTGAGTACAACACGATCCCCAAGTACACGAGATTTGGTATAGGTAGAACAGATGGAAGGTTTTTGCAAGTCAAAGCATGTCACCCCACCATCCAAAGTTCAGGTTTCCCGGGGCGCCGGCTCGTAACCCCCAGAGTTTCCGTGGTGCCGTTTTGAGCGAGCCGCCTTTGACTACGCAGAAGATCGACATTTCACATGCGGGCTTCTTTCCCGTGTCCGAGGAGGCTAAGAATCGAAAGACCGGCCTACGCATTAGATCCCCATCGAGATGTAGGAAAAACGTGTCGACAGGGTTTCTGTAAGTCTGATCGTCGGCAGTTGTGAATGTTTCGCTCGGCTGCCATCCCCAAGAAGACGATTGACGAAGGGGATCAGATTGTATCTCCCAAGCCGGGCAAACGGTTGCGCTTGTTCCACGAACCTTGACTTCTTGTCAGTACATGCGCAGACGGCAAGCCAGCTGTTCGTAGCCTGGTGCCTGGCTCGGGAGACACTCCATACTAAAATTCATTCAAGTCGACCTGATCCGATCCTAGAGCTTACAACGTGTAGCTCCACCAGAACGAGTAATTTCGTTAGCATCCGGACCATCGTTCAGCCAGGTGGCTTCCACGGCAGCACAAGAGATGTAGTTGATGGTCATTTCTTTTCCATTAAGGTGGCCGGTCCATGTCGGGCTTTTGTAAACCGGCGTGGTAGGCAATACGTATCTACGTGTCGCATTGATCGAATATCCGTCCCGCAGGATTCTTCAATCAATCCCATAACCCATTTCCTCCGTGATCTCTCGCAAGGCGGGAGCCTGTCGTAAGGCCGACAAGAACTCGCTCCCATTTCGCACAGCAGAATAGAAGAACCGGTAAGCAAGCCCGATCCGGGCATAAGGGGTATCTCGAAAATGAAAAGGCGCGCTTGATCAGACAGAGGCTCATCGTGATCTATCAAATGACTTCCGCTTGCCTCCTCGTCGCTGTGGGCAGTCGGCGGCCCTGTGTCCCGGCTTGTTGCAGTTGTGGCAGTTGAAGGGCGCGCTCGGTTTTCCTGCTCCGGAGAAGCCGCCTGCAGCACCGCCGGAGATAGATGCCAGCTTGTTCAGTTTGATTTCCTTCTTCATTCGCTTCTCCCGGAATTCCTTGGCCTTCATAGACTCGCTTGATTTCTTCGCTTGGAGATTGACCCTTGTGCGCCCCTGGCCGCCAGACGCGAGGCCTTTCACGGCTTTCGGAGGTGTTTTTATTGAAGCCTCTTCGTCGCTTGAGGAGGAAGCTTCATCGTCGTCACTGGACCCATCACTGGAGTCGTCGGATTCGCTAGAGCCATCGGAATCGCTCGACTCGTGCTTCGTCTTTTTGGATGTCTCCTTCTTGGCATTCTAACATCAGTTAGCTAGGTTGTTGCAAGACCAAGATTCTCGGCATTACCTTGGTAGCCTTCTTTTGGTTGCTCTCAATCTTCATTCTCCCGATCTGAGCTGTGGCTGTGGCTTCCTCCTCTCCGTCGGCAACATCAATGTCGGCGTATCCTACGTAGACGATATTGGGCGGCGCATTCTCTGTCTCGGTAGACTTGCCCCAATCACCATCAAGAACCCAGTGCGTGTCCGCAAGCTCTGCTCTAGACGCCTCTAATGCCGACAAGCGCTTAGCTTCTTGCTGCTTCAGAGCCGCCTGAACGGCTGTCTGGTCGAAGGAGTGAAAGTCGCCAGAGAGGGGCGAATTTTGGAACTTGCGCCGCTTGGATGAGGGCTCTTCGGGAGCAGGTTCTGGCGCAGTATCCGAAGCAGCAGCTCTCTGCATGAACTTCATCGTCAACAGACGAGAGGAGATACCTCTACCCGGAGGTGTTTCGGGGACCATGTTGGTGCTTAGAGGCATCGTGACTGTTACAATTTGGGTCGAGGTTTGCTAGGGTTAGTTGAGAGACAGCTGGATATCGTGTGCCACTTCTGATTGTTTACAATGAGGAGAGGCCAAGTATAGTACTTTCAGGCTGTGACGGGAGTCAAAAGAAGTATGAAGAAGTCAGGTTGGGCTGTGGTGCGCAAAGATTGGGAGGAACCAAAATTCTGGTATTCTGCCGTTGTACATGCAGATGCGCGGTCACACCGCTCGCAGTACTGCGGTGGTCCGTGCATGTTTCCCGATGGGACCCCGCTGTGCCCGCCTCAACTTCCTCAAGTACGTACGAACATCTAATACCTAACAAAACTACTTTAAGTCATTGAAACCTGCCTCGACGATCGCATGCTGCCTTGGCGCTGAAGCTTCGGTTATCATCACGAAATTGGACCCTTCCTCACTGTGACCTGCTTCCATTAGATCTTGGACGACTGTTTTCGCTGTTGTTCTCTCAGCCTTTCGAGCCTCTCCGAGGTCATCTCAAAACACTCTGGCAACTCGGTATCCCACCATGTTCCGCCTAAAATCATCTTTGCAAGGCCCGACGCACACGTAAAGATTCTTGCCATACCTATGGAACCATCAAGTCATACAAGGGGCATTTTGGCATAAGGGCATTGACGACTCACCATGACCATTGAACCCAACACACACCCATTGCCCTGGGGAGCCATCAACTTTCCCGATGAAGGGTACCAAGTCGGGCGTCATGCCAATGATACCCGTCCACGTGTTCTGCAGTCCCTCCCCGTGGCGCAAGTTCTCTGGCCTACACGCTGGTAGACAGTCTTGGAAGTTGGCGACGGCATCGTCGCGAATCTCCGCGCTGAACTGGCTGTCGTCGGCTGTCTGTCTTTCCACATACGCCGCCTGACTGACTTTGGGGCTGGCTGATGCGGATCCAAGGATTATGACGCCGTCTGAACGGCGTTGATTGACTGAGTAGAACCAACGCAGGCCCCTACGGAGAGAGATGGTGCTCTGCAGGGACTTGCTGCCGGTGAGAGCCGCAGGAGGTACGAAAGCATGAGCTTGCGCGCGCTCTGGTGTGACGAGGGATGATAGCTGCGGCAGCAAGTGTGGTGCAAAGGCGTTCGTACAGTGGATGATTGTTGGCGCCGTCACCGCACCTCGTGGTGTCTTGACATCCCAGAGAATCTGCTCTGCACCAGATGGTGATTGTGTCACTGAGGTTGCCGGGCAATGGGTCAGTAACTGTACGCCTCTGCCAACACATTCGGTCAGGAGCCATTGGGCCAGTTTGGCAGGATGACCAGAACCTGCGGGCCATTCGTAGGCGCATAGAGCTTGCGGTACGCCGGTCTTTTTTCGAGCTTCCTCGGCAGGGTAGAACTTAATGTGGGAAACATCGCCACCAGCGCTCCGGTATGCCTCGAAGCTCTTTGCATTGTGGTCTGCAAAGTCCTGAGTCAGGCAAACGTCAAATGTGGTTGTCGGGACAAAATCGAAGGGGACCTTGTGCTTCTTCACGAAATCGTCGACTGCAAGGAACACGGTCCTCTCATTGGCGATGATCTTCAGGGTCTGTTCCTCGCCATGGAATGACTTGTAGACCGTGAAACCACGAAAGGCGTCCGGTCGAATATGTCCTGCATTGCGAGAGCTGGCGCCGCTAGCTGCTTCCCTTGCTTCGAGTATGACTATGTCTGATCCTGTTACACCACCCTCAACCAACTTGAAGGCTGCTAATGCGCCAGAAATTCCTGAACCGATAATAACATAATTTGCGGTCTCCGGAACGAGGGCTTCATCGTTATGATTGAGGTAAGGATATGATCTAGTCGTATGTTGCCAGAACGAGATGCAGGGATCGGTTACAGGAAGACCAGTCATCATGAGTTGACTCTCAAGAGTAGGCAAGTTGAGTTGAACTTGCCGAATATACATCAACGCCCGCGTACGCGACAGCTCGCCTTAAGAACAGAATTTTATCATGAGCGGGCAATCTCCGCTGGTGGCTACATAAGTAGACATTCTTTCTCGAACATGGTTTCTGCGAAACCGGGGGAAGATATCTGTAAGTTGATCAACTTGAGCGAGATAAGCCGGACGATAGCCATGATTCAGCCTCTGCTCAAATTTGAGAGGTGTTGTCTGTGGTATATCGGGTACATGCAGGTGGGGACGAAGTCGGAGGCCCTTCCGATCCTCTGGCGGCGAACATCGCTCCGCTCCCGCACCGACGGGGCCACAACTTCTCAACCCATCTTCATGTCTCGAACCGAATATGGTAACTGGATGCATTAGCTGCTGCAAGTAAACGCGCACAGATGCTGTATTCTTTTTGACACAATCATGGTGATCCGATCTACTTTGTGACAAGAGTAAGGATATCCCGAAGACCGATTAGAACACATGTTACGGAGTACATCCATAAATCGTTACCAGATTCAGGTCTCTCAAGGGCACTGGCCAGTCGCCAAACGGCAAAGTCCAGTAAAGAAGAAGGTTAGGAGAAGCGATTTAGGTAACAGGAGGCGAAACTGCTTATCAGCTTACTAGTCCCGGGATATCTGCGGTCGTCGGAGGACCCGCCGCTCATCGGGCGGCCGAGGCCGCTCCAATAAGAGTTCGGCCCGCGTTTGTGCACCGGCATCCCTCCCCCTCTTTCCCGAACCTATCTCCAGGTCCCAGCGACACTGTAACGTCTCCCTATCAGGTGATAACGGAACTTCTGCAACTTGAGCCGGGGTCGGGGTGAAGACCGTGAGATAGACAGCTTTCAGAAAACATGGGGTAATAGTGTACCGGGAAACCTTCCCTGTCTTATCTGGAAAACACGTCCCGTTGGCGTTGGGCAGAAGAGAGATGTGACGATCGGCGCTTTATATAGACCTGGCGGGAGAACGTTGCGCCTGCCACCATGCATCGGTGTTCTTCCCTGTGGTGTCCCCTATTCAGAGACGTTAGAAACCTTTGAACAGCCAATTGACAACATGATTTTTGGCAGCCTTGCCTTCGCGGCACGCCATGAGCGGACGCCAGAGGAGAGGAAGCTTGTCAGGAGATTGGACATCTTTTTAATGACATTCGGTTGCATTTCCCAGGGTGAATAGCTATGAAATCCTTAGTGTATGCGACTTAAGCTAATTCACTCTCCTAGTCATCAAATGTAAGTGGCAGCGCAAACTCGAGTTCAAAGTACGGGTTTGGGTTAACGCTGGTATCAAGACCTCGACCAGACAAATATCAGCAACGCCTACGTCTCAGGTATGAAAGAAGACCTTAACCTCTACGGCAATGAGCTCAACTAGTACGTTCGACCCCAGTGACAGACCTTCAGAAGCCTCATAAACCAACCTCTCGTCTCAGCTTCACAACGTACTTCAACGTCGCCTACTGCATCATGCTCATCCCCTCCCAAATCATCCTGACCTACGTGCGACCGAGCTACTGGCTCTCCGGCCTCGAGGTGTTATGGGGCATCATCACAGGCATGATCGCCCTCGCCAAGAACGCGCAACAGGTCTACGCGCTCCGGGTTCTGCTCGGTCTCTGCGAGAGCAGTGCCTGGCCCGGCATGATGACGTTGCTGATGCACTGGTACACCCCGTCCGAGTTGGCCAAGCGCATGGGTTTCTACCACTCGTGCCAGGCGGTGGGCTCCATGATGTCGGGCGCGTTGCAGGTTGCCATTAGGAGCTCTATGCATGGACTACACGGTATGGCCGGTTGGCGCTGGCTTTTCGTCGTGAATGCCATCATGACCGTGTGTGTCGGCGCTGCGGGTTTCTTCCTTCTTCCCGATACGCCTAACAACCCCAACCCCCGCGCGTTCTGGTTCAAGAAGGGACACGCTGAGCTTGCCATGGAGCGGTTGGAGCGCCATGGTAAAGCAGAGCCCAAGAAGATGACATGGGCCGCTGCCAGGTTCGATGACCCCCGATCATTCTGTTCTCCTAGAGACAAAGAGCTAACTAGGAACAGGCGCGCATTCAAGAGTTGGGTAATCTACTTCGTACCCATCCTGTATATTGCGACTGTCCTCCTGTCGTATGGCAACAACTACTTCGGTCTGTTCCTGAAAGCCTTGAAGAATCCGGATGGGAACCCCAGATGGTCAACGTCCGAGGTGAATGCGATCCCCATCGGTGGAAGTGCGATCAATGTTGTGTTTGGTATGTTTGAAACCCTTTGGAGTCCCTGAGAAGAGCCAGGGCTGACTTGACCTATAGTCTGGATCTGGGCAATCTTGTCAGACTTGTTCATGACGAGATGGACTCTCATCGTTGTTCAGGGTAAGCATCCCTTCACACCCCCATACTAGGACAGAACCCGTCTGACAATGCGTACAGCTGTAATTGGCATCGCATGCTGCATTGCGATGAGCGTTTGGTCCTCACACCCAACCACAACACCGCTCGCCACAGCCTACGCTTCCAACTTCATCCTCTTTACGGCAATGGGAACCGCGCCTCTCATCTTTGCATGGCTGGCTGACATCCTGCCCCACGACCCC
Organism: Colletotrichum salicis; assembly: GCA_001563125.1. Classification (NCBI taxonomy): domain Eukaryota; kingdom Fungi; phylum Ascomycota; class Sordariomycetes; order Glomerellales; family Glomerellaceae; genus Colletotrichum; species Colletotrichum salicis. The sequence goes on from JFFI01001772.1 coordinate 17,152, forward strand.
GAAGCGAGGACTCTCATCGTCGGAGTCGCCATTGCAGGATACTATGCCATTTCCGCCTGGTCGCAAGTTCTGGTATGGCCGGCCACTCAAGCACCGTATTGTAAGTCAAGGGAGCCAAAACAGGATGTTTATGACTCTGACATTTCAAACAGACAAGTATGCATGGCAGTCAGCCATTGCCCTCGGTGTCCTCGTCATTATCATGACATGTGTGCTTCGTTACATTGATGCAAAGCATCTCGAGTATGTACACCTAGCCGCCTGTTCGCTACCTAAGACGACTTCTAACCACTTATGTAGGCCCAAGAGGGAGCAATTCAGAGCTACTGTCATTGAGGCTGCCGTGGCGGGCGATAGGGATGCGGCGGAGTCGATTGCCCGTGATTCCGTCGACCGGAAAGTGAAGTCAGCTGCTGTTGTACCAGAAATCTGAATTAGTGTCACTTGCTGGACTGGAGTAACCTCTAGACATTAAAACCCCGGGTCCTCTCAATGTTGAATTTATTATACTCTGATGGCTGTGACTACAATGGATATGAGGCGCTAGAGAAAGACTTGGCTCAAATGTATTTCAAAATCCTTGAATTCAACCAACATCAGTCAATCATCATACCTATTGATCGCCACATTGCATTTAGGATACCAAGGCCAACAGTAGCTCACTGGCCCCTGGGCCAGAGTTTGCCCAACGTCTTCACGGACAACCGCTGGCAGTGCTTGTGAGATTCGAATCACTAAACGAGTACCCATGCTCGTAGATTTTCCCCGTTTGGTACGCAGTTTAAGAGGCTCAATAGTTTGTTATGTTGGCTTCTCCTTGAATCTGGAATACCAAGTATGCCAAATATACCAACCTGAATTAAGATAAGACAAAGAGGGGGTGAGAATTCTCTATCTACTGGTTAAGTGTATCAACCTGCACTCTTTGAATGTACTAATTCCCTGTCAGGTTGCTTGGTCATGGACCTGCCCTCCTAAATTTTCCCAATATTACCAGTAGTTTCCAATTTACAAAGGATTCAACATGTGCAGGGTGGATTTTACTGGGATGAAAGCATTCTCCTAATGATTCCATCACCGGACCAGGCGTATGTCACTAATTCCTTATCCCTTCGATCATACACAGTGAGCCTGCTAAAACTCATGTTTTGACATGCTTCTTCACATGCCAACCATGATTATCGGCGACAAATAGCTGGACTATACCGGTTGAAGCCAATCATCTTCTTTGGGGCGCATTCCTAGTAGGCGAGGCACGATACTTGAGCTTATGAGATCAAGGGTGTGCATAAGGGAACTCCCGATATACTCAGCAGCCCTAAACAGAGAACAGCCGATTCAGTTCTTCAATTACGAATCTGTGGCCGGCCATAGGAGTCTATACCGTAAGAAGGCTAAAGGACGCTCTAAGTTTGCATTCATGTGATAGGGGCTTCAATAACGATTCTACTCGCCTAAAGACACGTTAAAAATCATATCGCCTTCGTCACACGGCCAGAGCATACTTGTTTAAATATATTGACAACTACAAGAAAAAGAATTTGCTATCGCTCAAAAAGGAAAGAAGGAAGGGCTGGTGATGACTGACCTTATAATTCACGCTCCTGCTCGGATCCGAACAGCGCGCCCCTCGGACCAGCACGGCTTCATTGGAGTATTTCATTATGTCGACTCTGCGTCAGAGTCGAAACCACTCGGCCAAATGGCCGGGGGTGCTGGTGACAGGAACGATGATTAGATGCCTTGAGTACTAGGTAGGTCGTCGACTGGATAACCGTGTCGAGGAAGGAGGGACGTAGAGTTGGGATGAAGGGAGCGAGGCAGGTGCCGGTGGGGGGGCTGTCACTGCTGACCCCACTTCACACGTATCAGAATGACTATGGAGGAACTCTGGCTTTCGAGTCTAGCGGTAACACTAGGTTTCCACTACTTGGAATGATTTCGTTCTGTCATAGAGAATGCTGGGATGCTAGAATCTACTTGTAAGTATCGTCGTTATGCGGTGTGAAGATACTTGAGATGTGACCATTTTTGGACCTTTCAGAGTGGAGGAAGGGAGGAAATATACTGCCATCGAGACCGCTTACCCCCCAAAGATCTCCGAGCTCTTGAAAATGGCCTCCAGGTCCTTTTGCCTACTGGTTATGTGGGTATATCACTCGAGCTCGTCTACGCTACAACTAGCTCTTTGCGTGGAGGTAGCAAGCAGCTATAAAAGCTTCGTTGCGGGTTGGACAACGTGCAGGCAAGCGCAGACATTGTCCTACTCAGAGTGACTCTCCGCGGCGATACCTCCTGGTGCTACGAGTTCCTAGTTGACCTTATGGCTTGGTCCTTAAAGGTTCGAGCGATATCTATGTGCCTCGTTGCCGGGACCAGCTTTCCCAGAGCCCAGCACCCATGTTCTTTTGAGTATTCCTTCTAGAATAACTCAGAGGTAGTGAGCGATATTGTTGCCGTTTTAGTTTAATTCCGAATTATTAAAATAAGGCGGTCTTTTTAAGGATACCATTGATTAGGTAGACGTGATGAGGAAGGTGACAGGTCAAGCTTTAAAAGCTGCCCTTTAGGAAGTCTTGTTTAACTAGAAAGTTTCCGTTCTCAAATTATCCCTCTGGTCTACCCTCGGTACTAAGACGATGATTCATTCAACGTGACCTTGGTAGAGTCCACTCGGCCCTTTGTCGCCTTTGGCCCGTCAGCCTCTTGAAGGTGTATATAGACTGGGGTATCAAAGAGTCCTCCTCAGCAACTCCAGGCCGTCGGACCCGCGCCCTATCTGTCGAAGCCAGGAAACTTAAGCTTCAGATGTGGTATTGTCCGTTCGGTGAGTCAAAGAATTTGTTCTCATTGTCATCACCCGCAGGATGCAAATCCTGCGCGTCTTCGAGGTCTACTACATCTTACAGACTAGAACCACATTTCCGGACTCCCATTTGTCCTATGCAGAATTTGACAAGCTGGAGAATCCGAGATGTACCTATGGAGCTTGGCTGAAGACAAGACCTGCACGAGGATTTGTGAGAGTCAACGAGCAGACATTAAGAACCCATTCCTCCATGACCCTCTTCCTTGTGTGCGTGATTCTGACCCGTTGCCACGTGCGCCGTTGTAACCTACTTACCATCCACGTTATTCTCTGTGGAATCTCTGACGAGAGGGCAAACGAAGGAGGGAAGATAAACCACTCTTTCTACAGGACAAGCTACAACGGCGCTGCTAATCACAAGTAGGGAAATGTCCTGTCGTGGTCTGTGTTTCCCTTTTGAGACTTTCCTCTCCTCACAAGAGCTTGCCGAGAGACCCATGATTGATAGCTGCACTGGATAGCAGAGCTCTGACCGGCCATAAGTCGATTACACATGCATCGCTCTTGCCAACGTAAGGCGATCGCAAGGAAGACATACACGAGAGGTTCTGAGAGGCATATAGACTATCTAATTAAGTCCCATCGAGCCTCGAGAACCTCATCTCAGTCGGATCTTACCACAAGCCTGGAAAGTCATAAGCGACAAGTGCCCTTCCAAAGTCCATCCATTCTGAATGACATCCAAAGCTGTAATCTGCCAAATCATTGCCATCCTCAAAATGTCAAACGACGAAACACGGCTTCGCCGTCACATGTACCATTTCGTACGACAGAGCCCAAACCACCGCAAAAGTCGGCCCGGCTTCTTGGACTATTTTCAAACCTCAACGCTCACCGTCTACCGGCTACCGGCACGATAGATGACAAGATGTAACAAGAACACTCAAACAGAGGAAATGCCCTCAGATCATCGAGCGGATCCACCCCACGGTAAAGCAAAGCAAGCACTCTCACTTCATGCGCTTTTCCGGTGTGTATACTCCGGTGAGCATTCACCTCTACGGAAGTACAACATGTTTGCGATTAAAAAGGATAGAGCACAACCGCAAACTAGGCCACCAACGCAGCGGGGGAATGATCGCACACGCGAGGGCGAAGAAAAAGTTATCTTCCAAAGCGAAGGGGGAAAAAACTTCTCCCGTCAGTTCCCTTTGGTTAAGCGTCTCACGAGTGCTTCTAGATCTCGAGCACTGATCACACCCGTTCATGCTCACGCCATGTCGACTAAAAACCTGTACGCCGTAAAATGAAAACCCCAACAAACCAACTGCTAGCAAACCTGGGTGAACGATTCACCCACCCCGCGGCACCGACGACCTTTTTTCTAAAAACCCCGGGCCTCCCATCTCTGGGAAAATCATCCTAGCACGGTCGATCTATTATCAAAGACCGCCTTCTCGCCTATCCGTACAGAGATTTTTTTTTAAACATCTGAACTAGTAACCGATCCCCCGAAGGACGGGGAGAACTTAGAAGGAGGGGGGCGTGGGGTGAGATGGGGGTTCATGGAACCGAAAGAAATACTCCGTAGAGAGATGGAGAGAGATCAGGGGTTTGAGAGCAAGGCCCCCTTCCTCTTCTCTTTCTCGGAATCCGCGCCGTGAACCCCCAGTTCTCAAACGAACAGGTCCCGAAACCTCGTTCGGAGGGGCCGTGGGAACACTTTATCTATAATCTTGTATCCGTACAGAGATCTACTTATGAACCTTGACCGGGCCCGTCAAGTAAAGAACCACGTCGCGTTCGTGATGCAGCGTACCTTGCGTCTCGTATGCAACGCGCTAGGGGCTATGTAGACTACACGAATCCGAGGAAAACGGATTCCGACATTATTTAGCTTTTCTCTCTCTTCAACTTTGACGAACAAGCTAGCGAAGTAAAAAGATAAGAGGTAAGTGCAACAGCGGGCAGATTTTTTTTTTTAAAAAAAAAAAAGGGAAGGGGGGAGAAAAGGGAGCGTGGGAGTATGAGACG
>JFFI01001773.1:0-27075 GCA_001563125.1 Colletotrichum salicis
CGAGGGGGCATGGCACGATTAGCAGTTTCCGAAAGCATATCATCTTGGCCACATAACCTCAGATGCCTTGAGTAGTGCCTTGCCATCCGGACTTCATTATGGTAGTCAGCCTCCGGACAGAAACTTTTTGCGTCCCTGGTCAAGTATCCACTTCGATAGGCATGCCATGTAGAAAGGAGAAAGAAAATTGGCGAGAAGCAAGAAAAAGAAGAGAGAATGACACAAGCCATCCCCTGCAGCTTCCCGCTCTGAGAGTGCTGAGGACCGTGTTTGCCATGCTTCGCCCGAAGTTGTTTGTAGTCTATTACGGAGCTTCGACAAAGCTCATAGGCACCTTACACATCAGTCGATGCTAGAGCTACTTTGACTAGGTAGCTTGCTGTGCCTCGCAGATTCAGGGGCTCCCTTATTCTGTGCAGGAGATTACTCCGTACTGATACACAGAATGACACACAGGCTCGATTATTTCAGCAGCATGGGTATATTGACAGTTTCAACAGAAAGCATGGAAACGAAAGTACAATTGCAAATGATGGATTCAGCTGCATTCGCAGGCGGCGCACTCAAAACACCCAACCACCGCAGGGGATATCCATCCATCCCCAGTAAGCCAATATATAGCCATGCCTAAAGCCAATTGAAACGCACCCGCAACAATGAAGATGAAACTTTTTATACACTCCTGCCCTCAATCAGTCGCTCTCGTCGATATCCATCGACTCCTGGGCGGCCCTCCCACGAGTGCTCCGCGCCGACGTCCTCGTCGCTCTCGGGGCAGGCTTCTCTTTGGCAGCAGGTCGGGCTGGCAGTTTAGTCTTGGCTGCTGCTTTCGATGCTGCTGCTGCCGACCTGCCCTTACGTCCGTTAGATTTGGGCGGTGGCGTAGCTTCTTCCGGCTCTTCCTCGTCATCTGCTTCAACTTCCTCCTTCTCTGGTTCTTCTGTCGGAACGTCCTCGACCTCGGACAAAGGGGAGTCATCACCGCTGTCGTCCGCAGCAGCTGTTGGCTTCTTAGACTCCTCGCCATTTTCTTCCTCATGGGGTTCCGAGAGAACCGAAGAGTCGTCATCATCGTCTGACGCCTCCTCACCCGTCTGTTCTCCATCCTCATTCTCGTACGTCCACTTGCTGACACCATCCCACATCTCACGGTCGTCGTCAGATGAATCGCGCTCGGTATACTTTGATACAGCAGTGGTAGCAGCACGACCGCTGCGTCTCCGGTTTTCCAGCGGGATGTCAGACTCGCGACGTGGGGCCTTGGCCTTCGCGGGCTTCTTGACCTTCTGCTTCTTCGGCTTCGGCTCCCTTGGTGCCTTGGGCTCCTTGACTCTCGGGGCTGACCTTACCTTCTTGGCAGGATGATGGTCACCGCGATCATCTGTGGACTTTCTCTTCTGTAATTTGGTAAGCCTAAAGTCCAGAGGACATGGGAGAAGGGTTTTTCTCACCTTCTTTCGATCGATTGATTTGAAGAGACCATCCAATTTCTCATCAATCTCTGACGGCAGGTACTGCTTTTCGGCGATCTCCTGGGCAACCTGGTGGGAAGGCAGGGCAGTGTAGAGACCGATCGGCAAGCCTACCTTGCCTGGGTACGCTTGGAAGCTCCAGTTCTTCCTCTCCTGCCATTTCCTCACAACGGCTTGGGCCAAATCGCTGACAATGTAGAGGTTGTCGCTCGCCTCTGGGCTGATGGCATCGCGAGTCTGCTTTACCCTCTCAGCGTACTTGTAAATGAGTCCCAGGTTGTCTTCTATTGCCACATTCGTGAGATAGAACAGAATATAGCGGCCATGGTCCGCAAGGTCACTGGCGTATGAACTCAATTCCTCCTCACTGGCATCGTCAATATTCTCTGGCTTGTTGAAGTCGGGATGGTGAGCCAGCAAAGATATGAGTCGCCCCATAATCGCCTCCATAGGGCGCTGTTCACTCGCCTCTAGTGCGCGAGCCCGAGATCGAATCCAGGTCTCAACGCGCTGCTTCAGATCGCTGTTTGGCTCGAATGCCGTCAAGAAGATGACGGTGTAGAAGCGTGTCCGAAGCTTATTCTGTACCAGATACTTTTGGAGCTTCTCGATAAAGCCCCGGCGGACAGTCAATTCGGTATCCTGCGCCGTAAACGCGAGACGGTTGAAATCAGCCGGTGTCAGGAAATCGTCGAAATGCTTAATGGTGCATAACTTCAGCAACAGCTGAGCTGCCAGCAGGCGAAGTCGCGACTTGTGGTGATTGGGCGTATCCTTCGTCTTGCAGAGCTCTCCTCTCTTTGCGACCAACGTCTTGAGCAGCTTGAAAACAGGTACAGCCTTCTCTTTGGCCTCTTCGACATCGTCCATACTGCGCAGTCGGTTGACGAGAATTTGCAATGACAGGCATTTCGCTTGCAACTCCTCGTCCACGCTGGCGTCATCCACCCACTCGGGGTCTTTGTCGGTTGCGTCTGTTCGGACCTTGAGCAAAATTTGCTGCACCGTCATGTTGAGGATGTCGTCGTCTGAATCGAGGGTGATCTTGGGCACTTGCAATTCCAGCTGTGCGATAGATTGAAGCTTGTTGAGGAAGTGCGATGAGCCGTAGGTCCAGTCTTCCATGATCTTCTCCAACAAGCTGGTTGCACTGACCAGACCCTTGTCGTCGCCCTTGGCCAGGAGAATCTTGATGGCATACTTGGCAGACTTCACGGGCCGTCCATACAAAGCGTAGCTAACAAGCGCCTGTGAAAACTTTCGGTCTTGAGGAATCTCTTCTGGGTACTTTTTCGAGTATGAGGCACAAGCTTTCAGGGTATCGACAACGTTGGAGTCGTTCTCGTTCGTCTCCGTGGGAGCTTGCTCGACGAGACCCTTGCACAGCCCTCCCACATGGGTCTTGAAAAGCTCAGGGTTGCGCTGTGAGATCTCGTTGAGAATCTCGTGGGATACGGAGCCCATGCCGTCCTTATCGTTCCTCGAGTAATCGAGAATCGTTGCAAGGTGGCTGCGGTTGAACAACAAGCAAGCCGACCGGTAGAGAAGCGGCAAAAGCGTGTCCAGGACAGTCGAGTTCTGGCTTGCATTGGTGCGCTTGACCAGTTCCTTGATGGCTTGTCGAACCGTCTTGTAGTCGCTCTCGGCACTGACTGAGAACTTGACGAGCTGGTAGGCGCGTCGGTCATTCGCATTGGCGAATTTCTGGAGGTCGGTCTTCACTTTGAAAGGGTCTGGGAAGAACTGTACTATGTACTGCACTGTCCTCTCCAGGTTCGCCGTAACCTTCGAGCGATTGTCGTCAATCACACCTCCGTTGTAGCTCTCGCACTGCTTGACAAAGGCTTCGAGCACCTGGGCAAACTGAGGTTGCCGACCTTGCATGGCCATGAAGGCTCTCTTCGCCGCTTGATCCAGAGACTGGGTAAGGAGGAGAATTCTTTCCGCACGAATGCGGTCCTGGTCAGCAACGCCTGCGTTCTGAGAGCTTTGGGATGCCCCTCTGGTGCTTTTAGGCGCCTTGATGGGAGGATAGGACAGAGGTACCAGGCACTCAAAGAGTACACGATCGAGGAGGATGTTGAGCTCGGAGTCGTTTGCGTAAAACGCGTTGAAAATACGCGATGGAATTCCAGACAGGGCGGCAACGACGCTCTCCTGCCCAGCAGCCAGCTCTCCTGATCCAACGGCCCAGAGTTTCGCGAGCAACGTCATTGCATCGACTCGAACAGCAGTGCGCTTGTCTCGACAACGATCGGCAAGACTGCTGAGAACAGAGCCGTCCTTATCCACGCCGCCTGGCGCAGCCAGCTTGGAGATAAAGTCGCGGAAGCTGAATAGCTCCATCACTTTGACGGCAGCCAACCGGACCTTTTCGTCTCCATCGTTGAGCTTCTCTCCAAGATGCTTCACCAATTCGGACTGTTCCTCGCGACTGAGACCAATTCCGCCTGCTTCGGTGGCCAGAATGTAACCGACAGCGTTGGTCCAAGCTGCTCGAATGGTCGCCGTCTTATCGTTCCTCCTGCCCAAGAAATGGTTGTATGCGGAAGAATGAGTTTGTGCAAAAGACTGGGGCGAAAGAGGTGTAGTGAGGACGCTATCGGAGATCTGACTGGGAGCCTCATCGGCCAAGCGCAAGGGAGGGTACTGAGCAGGGTCCAACACGGGTGGCGGGGGCGGTCCAGCAGCACCAAGTCCAGAGATCATATCTCCAAGCGTTTCGGTGGCCAGCTGTCGAAGATCCACATTGTCGGCCGATAACTCTGCCTCGACCTGTGGTATGACATTTTGAAGAACTGATGGCGATGCGCGCCAGAGTTCTCTGATGAGATAGTGGGCCTTCCTGAGTTCCTTCAATTCTGCATCGGTGGGACCCCTAGGGGTATCCTCGGCCTCTTCGTCTTCGTGCGATTTTCCAACCGTCTTCGCCGCGAATCGAGATGCGTCGAGAATGACATCACTGAAGTACTGACTTACATAGTGTACCATCTTCTCCGTACACACATTGCAGATCTCCTTCGCCATGATGTACGCAGGGGGCTCGTCCTTCGGCAGCAAGGTCGACTGGTTGCCGTTTTGCTCGCTACGCTCTGTGCGGCTCTGGAAGCCGCCCGGGGGTGCTGCTCTAAGGAATTGGGCCATAATTACTTCAATGACCTTGGGGTTCATGCCAGACGCCTCGTCAACCAAGGCGATCAGCATTTCGGTCATGGTGTTGCCGACCTCCTTCGAGACACCCTCTTCTGGACCCGAGTTTGAGCTTCCAGACACTCCATCGAAAAAGACTGAGAAGAGCTTCAGGAGCATGTCGTCGGCACCGTCGATGTCATTGATTAGGAGGATACTTTTGACGTCGGTCAGAGCCGTCAACACATATTTGTGCTGGCTGTGATAAGGGTGGGTTTGGTCGCTCAGCGAAGGGAAAACGTGCGTAACGACCAGATTGAAGAACATCTGTTGAACTCGTCAGTAGGAGCTCTGGGTAGCTCAAGATCAATGGCTTACCTTGGTCTGATCCGCGGTGAACGGCGCGTCAGGCGCACACAGGCGCAGAATGTCTGCGATACACACAGCCGCGTACGCCCTCACGCCCTTATCCTTGTGGGCTAGCAGATTGCGTTGACCCAAAGCATGGGCAACATCATTGAGAGATTCAACATCCGTAGTGTCCTGGTCCAGACCCCCAAGCTCCTCGGACAGAGCCTGTAGACGGTTCAGAAGCTCGGTTGTGGGGATAGGTTTTCCGGGCTTCCAAGTCAATTCTTCGTCGAATTGAAGGCCGGCAAGCTCCTCTCCTTGTTCCTCCTCAACCTCGACCTCCTCTTGAGGTTCATCGCGAGCGCGACGACGCGCCATCTTGGAAGGTGTTCGGTGGGCGCTCGGCAGGTGACGTGTGGTGAAGCGGGGAAGATAATGTGTCGATGCTGTCGTCGATCGACTGGAAAGTGTCAGGAGTCGATGATGCGCGCGTGGCCTAAGTCATGGATAGAATGTCGCGCGTCGCGTGCACGATGGAAGTATGCGGCAGGTGTTGTGAACACGTAGAATTAGAGACGAATTGCGGTGGTGGCGACGAGAAGGGGGATGAAGCTGGTACTCTCTCGGTGTTGCGACGAAAATGGATGGATGGGAATAGTTGATGCGTGTTACGCGCCCGCGCCTGCAGTTCGTCGGGGTTTCGCGTGCTTACCTGAGCTGAGGGAGGTAGAACGAGGTACCTGCTCAAGCTCCAGCTGTACCTTCCCTGCCCGGTCGTGGCTTTTGCGTGGTCCCGGCGCAAGCAGGAGTGGAGCTGTGGCTGTGATGCCTCGGGTGGCTGATGACGGATGTCACCGTTCGGTGCTCAACGACCTGTCTCCACAAGGGCCCGGTGGTGGACTTCATGAGCTTCTCTGTCCTCATGATAGACTGGATCGTGGTCGATTCAATGATGCCTCATAATTATTTCAACGTATTTCAGAATAATATTTTTCAATTCACTTTGTCGTCTCTGGAGTATGCAATTAAGATGGTCACCAGTGGCGTCTTGTCAACAGAATATGGCCTCCAGCAGAATCCAAGACATTGCACTTGAGCAGGATGAACGGCTGCTACAGCAATGGCGGCGTTGGATACTTGGGCTCGGGTATATTTCTTGATGTCTTTATATCCCAGATCCCGTGAAACTTTACATGATGGCAACGACCACGGCCAGTCCTTTTCTCAGGCGACTACTTCTTGGAAAAGGGGGCAAAGAGCTCGAGGATCAAGTATCGTGTTCCTTCAGCCTATTGTAGACATGTTGCTCGCAGGCTGTGAAACCGCAACAGGTGCCGATAAATCATGATGATATTCATGTTCTGTAAGCCCGTTGATTCGTTTCATTACATTTAGGTATCTACCCAAAATTATGCAGCTGACAAGCAGATTCGATGCCAGGTTGTGTGTGTTTTCCTTCCATCCGAGCCATGTCATTCAGTGATGTACTACAGAGAGGAGCTTTTCAATCGTATAATTACGAATTAACCCATGTGTTTCTCGTGGTTCTTGATGGTTTTTCGTCACGAGGTTGAGCTTCCGGGTCATACCTAGATGCCCGGGGTCGTGGGAATCCTAAGGGGGCAAGTTGAACGAATATCTTTCTGCCTGCATACCTTAGCCTTTCGTCACTAAGGTATATCAAAAATCGACATCATATTCCTGGCTTATATTCCTGGCTTATCTTCCAGGATCTCCTTAATGTCCTTACAATGTCTCATGGCGACAGTCCAAGTCTTGGTAGTCAGTGCCCAGCAATGAGCAGACGGTTAGGGATTCAAGTAGTTCATCCCACATATAACTCCTAGAACTGCTACCGCAGGTAAATCTTATCTGACTTGTGCCTTGAAGGTCAAAACTTCTTGCTCCGAAAGCCTCAGGTTCGTTGAATCACCCGGCCAGCTGTGGGGCAAACGGATCTCCTGACTGAGTATCCCACCACCTCGACCGGCTGGAAGGTGAATAAACATCCCAAGAGTATTCACACTCTCACCGACGCACCCCATTTTGGCATCCTGTCTGGGCCCCACGCTAGTTCACCCGTCTGCCTCTCTCGATTCCCATCCATCCCGATTTCGAAATCCTCTTCTTCTTTTTTTCTTTCCTCTCTCACCCACCCACATCACAACAACGCGAATCGCGCAGCAACTTTCGTTCGCCCACAGGCAGATTCAAGGTACGTCGGGCTCTTCTTCACGAGGATTTGATTCTTCTCTTTCTCCCTTTTCTATTTATTGGAATCATATCTGACGCGATACAGCACGCTTCGCAGCACCTCTCGTTCGTCCGATCGACACTCTTTTCGACCATCCCAAACTTCAGCGTAAGTCGAGATCACCAGCATCACAAGTCTCATCTCTATCGTCTCTGAGACGATTGGGAGATACATTCTGTCCTATTTCCTGTCTACCTTTGCCCTCACTTCCCCTTTCCCAGTGTTCAAGTTGAGAGACAGAGTCAAGCGATCCCATTTCCCTCGATCTTGCAGTCTTGCGATATCAAGAGGTATTCTGAGCGCAAAAACATTCATCTTCACTTTCCTCTCCTTCGATTTTCAGGCAGATCGATTTTTTTCAGAAAAAAATTCAGATTCTCCTTCGCTCCTTCCTCCTGTCTGGACTTTGCACCCCTCGGTACAAAATTTTGTTCCCCAACTTGCCTTTGTTGACGCGCTGTTTTTCCTACCCACCTCTTCTCGCGGTTCTTCTCTCACTGAGCCACTCACTCCCACTTCTACCTCTTCACCCCTTCAACCTCTCTTTTCCACCCACTTCACTCACTCTTCTTTATCACCAACTGACGGCAAAAATTCCTTTGCAGACAACACTCACTTGTCATTATCACCATTCTTTCAAGAAGAGTAAGTCCTATCTCGTTCTCATTCCTTTCAATTGTTTTCACGCTGGTTCTGTTCTTTGCGCTTGGCGATTTCCAATAAATTGGCATCGCCTCCCTCAAATTCAGATCGCACTTGCTTGACTATCGCTTTCTTTTTCCCTACTAGAGTCTAACAAACTCCCAGATCCAGTCATTGTTCAAGAACAAGCTCAACGGACGCTCTCGCTTGATATCATGATGCGTAGGTTTCTCTTTCTTCCAGATCGAAGGTGTCGAAAAATCCAACTTACTGACAAAAAAAAACAGCCAAACGTCCCAACAACGACTATCGCGATCACCGCGGTTACTACCGCGAGGAGGATGACCTCACTGTGACTGAGGGCGCCATCCAGCGTGAGCGCAAGGACTGGAGCACTTATCGCAAGACCGATCCCTTCCTTCTCATCCTTCTTGCCGCGCTCATCGCTACCTGCATGGGCGGTGGTATCGCTATCGGCATTTACTGTAAGCATCCCCCCTTGAGCGTCTTCTCAGTTTTCTCTTCCAGTTTGCTAACAATGAAATTCATCAGATGCTACTCGTGGCTCTCCCAACTCTCAGGTCCCGACCTCTGACTCCCATGTCGTTGTCCCTCGTTTCGCCGGCATGAACTACAATGTCCACGGCTTCAACGGCACTCAGACCCACGGCATCAACTCCACCCTCTCTGGCTTGGCTACCACTGGCACTCCCACTATCTGCGAGGATGATGCCGATGAGACCATCACCGTTACCCAGTTCCTTGGAAACAACAAGACCGCCTCTGTTGACACTACCATCACGACCCGCGTCCAGATGACTCTCACCCAGACCCTTCACAAGTCTCCCATGGGTACCACTGTCTCGTCTGCCAAGCCTGTCAACACCACTCTTCCTGGCTCTTCTGTTGTCACCCAGTAAGTTCTCCTCAGCTTTTCCTTTCCTTCTGCTTCCAAAGTCCAAATTGCTCATTTCCTTTCCAGGTCCATTCCAGTTGTCACCGAGGTCCTTACCACCTCTGTCACTGAGACTGCGTACCACACGGCCACCGCCCACCAGAGCAATGTCGCGTCCGAGTCCCTCGAGTCCTCTGAGTCTGCCATCGCTTCCACGTCTTCTGTTGAAAACGGGCCTCCCATCATCGTGACTACCGGCGGCTGGCTCCCAACTGAGAGCTCTCACCCTGAGATCACCTCGGTCTTCCTGACCAAGACCAAGACCCAGACGCGCAAGACCACAATCCATGGCGCTCCCTTGATCTCTACCGGAGAGTTCTCTTCAACCACCACGGTCACTCCCACGACGGTCGTCAAGTCCACCATCTACGTCACTGCAGGCCCCCTGAGCTCTACTGCTCAGGCCCAGTGCTCCCACGAGGTTGAAGACCACACTATCTACGTCACCGTCACCGAGACCTTCACTCCCGGCGCTGCCAGCTCTTCCTCGAGCGTTCAGTCCAAGACCTCCAAGGCCTCCTCCAAGATGTCTTCTTCTTCGGTTTCCCCTTCCACGGCTACAGACACCGTCTTGGTCACCTACACCGTCACGATTGACAGCCTGTACCCCCCTACCACGAGCCCCGTCCTGAGCAGCTCTACCTCTAGCGAGAAGACCTCCTCCACGCTCGTTCCCGCCTCCAAATCGACCATCATCGTCACCCAGGTGGCTACCCAGACCGTCATCGTCTCCATTGGACACGGAACCACTGTCTCTTCCCAGCTTGGCCACGCCGGCACTCCAATCTTTACCTCGCTTTCCTCTTCCGGAAGCGCCCAGGCCTCTACCGCCACGGACGTCGTCGTCTTGACCAAGACGATCACCTCCAACGTGTTCAAGACCATCAGTGCCTCGTCTTCCTCGCACTCGGCCGATGTCCAGACAGACACCCAGACCTCCATCGTCACCGTCACTGCCTCCCCTTCCAGCGCCTCCCGCTCCAAGTCATCTTCCCAGTCTACTGAATCCATTCTCGCCACGATCTACCTTACCGATCGCGCAACCGAGACTGTCACGATTGGAGGCATGGCCACAGTGACCGTCCGCCCCGAGCAGTCTAGCGCCTCCTCCTCCTCGTTCTCTGGTCCATCCAACTTCACCAGAACCGAGACAAAGGTCATCACCGCTTCCGCGTCTAGAGTCGTCCGCACCTACACCACCACGGTCAGCGGCCAGGTCTTCACTTCCCTGATTACCGTCTGGAAGAACGTCACCGCCACCGCCACCGCGACCCTCAGCGGCAGCGTCTCATCTTCTCTTGCCTCTTCGTCCACCTCTCACTTGGGCAGCGGCAAGAACACGACCGTCACCGCGACCGCCACGTCCGTGGTCGAGGTGCCCGTCACGCTGAACACCACCATCACCATCACGGGAACTCCCATGATGCACCCCACCGCCCCGAGCACCTTGCCCCCCTCCGTCAACGGCACCGCCATGACTTCGTCTACCCACCATGTCCCCACGACCTACCACTACCCCACGCTCTCCTCCGCGACTGTCACCGCGCAGCCCAAGAGCACGAGCACTGTGGTAGTCGTCTCTGGCGCCGCGGACAAGCATGCCGAGGTCATCATGGGCGGCTGCAAGGGCTGCACCACCTGGCTTGCCATCTTCGTGCTGGGCCTGATGGTTCTGGTTTAAGAGCAAACGCTCACCTTCTTCATTCTTTTTGTGTGTCTTTCTTTCTTTAGTTTTTCCCTTTTTGCGCTCATGGTTCTCCTTTCACTCTTTCGATTGGAGAACTGGCATTAAGGAAAAACTCCCCTGTTTTGTGACGCTTTTTATTTTTATTTTCTCATGGATGGATGATTGATACCCACTTCATCACGGAACGATAACGATACGAACGGAACTCTTCTCATGCGGTTTCATGGATTTGGTACTTTCGGCACGGGGAGGAAACTGCACAGACGTCTTTCTTCCTCTTCATTTCATGATTTGGAACCCGCTAGGCTAGGAAAACTTTCTGGGTGTTAAGGAATAGTTTTGAGGTTTGGAGAGGGATCCGAGGTTGGAAGGGAGGGTTGAGTTTGGCTTGCATGGACCAGTGCCTAAATAATACCAGGACGAACACGTTATTCTACACTTGATGACTTGACTCCTGTGATTTATGTGCTGTGATGTGTTGTGAACGGCGACTTGAAGAAGTGGTCTGCCACGAGATTCATATGTCAGCCCAAGCGCTACCAGGCCAAGAAGTCTCCCTCACCCTCAAACGCTTCATGACGAAAACACCAGTAGTGAAATCACATTTCATTCATTCTCATAATCTATCAATCTAAACCCCCACCCTCTCTCTACCTCCCATCACCAAACCCCTGCCTCAGCTACTCAGTTATGAGCAACCTTCAAAATCCTCTTCTCCATCTCCTCAAAAGCCCCAACAACAGGCTGATACCCCTCAAACACACCCTCCTTATACCCCTCATCAACCTTTTGAATCGCCCCCTCCTCCTTCCACCGCTTCCCAATCAGCTCGTCAAACGTCTCCCCCTCGCCCCTCTCAAGCGCCCAAACAGCCTTATACGCCCCGCCCAAAGCACACGCGTTCCCGCCCACGTCGAGCTTATACACGCCCTCCGCCCCGCCCAGCACGTCGCCCATGACCCGCGCGATGGCGGGGTTCAGCGAGCCGCCGCCGACGAGGTAAATCCGTCGCGGCTGCGCGGGGATCTTGGCGTCAGAGTCGGGGCTGTGAACGAGGTTCTGGCTGCGCAGACGCATCGATAGAGCCTGCGACTCGACAATGATGCGCGCGTCCGTCTCCTTGGACCACGATTCCTTAGCCTCGGCCAGGGCGCTTCCGTCCTGCTTGGCGGTATACCGCCACGTGCCGGCCTTGATATTCGGCACAATCTCGGGCAGGTCAAAGTACAACCCCAACTTCGCACTATCCTTCTCCTTCGACCGCACATCCAACGGCGGCGTATCGAGGACAGCCTTGTTGAAGTTGGCCCAGGGGTCACCGCCGCCACCGCCCTCAGGCTTCGGCAACGCATCCCGCACGCGCTCGCGCGCCAGCCCGCCGTTTTTGTAGCACAGCATAAACATGTACTGGCCCGGCGTGCAAGGGTGATTGAAAAAGTGATACGCCGCGTCGGGTTTATACACCGGCGTGACCATCAAAAACGTGGAACTCGTGCCCAGCGAGACGATGGCGTCCATGGGCCGCAGCGGCAGCGCGAGGATCGTAGCCGGGTTGTCGCCCGTGAACGGCGCGATCTGGCACTCGGCGCTGAAGCCGTAGCGGCGGACAAAGTAGTCCGAGATGCCGCCCATGGACCCGCCGCCGTCGTGGCGCGGCTCGCCGAGCTTGGCGCGGAGGTCCGCTGCTGCGCCGGATTGGGAGCCGGCGGTGAGTTGGAGCAGGGGCTCACTCCAGGTGCCTGCGGAGATGTCCCAGAGGTTCATGCCGCAGACGTCGCTGATGTCGATGGGGGCCACGGCGCCGAGGAGGACGGAGGCGAGGAAGGAAGAGACGAGGGAGATGTGGGATGTGGCGGCGTACATCTCGGGGAGCTTCTGGCGGAGGCGCATGATTTGCGTGCCGGTGAAGCGCTAACGTTCGTTCTCAGTCTCAGTAAAACAAATCACACACACGATATTGCCGTACAACGCTTTTGCATGGGAAAACGAGGGGGTGCAAACATACGTGGTGTGCAGCACTGCCAGTAACCTCAGCCAACCGCTGCGCCGTCTCAAAGTTGGCATCAAACTCATCGCACTGCGCCTGCGTGCTGTGATCCTGCCAGTTCGGCGCATACGGGTGCGAAAACGCCCCCTTGAGCTGCTCGACGAGCGGCTTGTCGGATTGCAACCCGCCCAGGAGCGCTTCCGCTTCTTTACCCCAGTAGGTGCTGCCGTGCTGCTGGCACGAGCCGCTGATGCCCTTGATGCGGTCCATTGGCGTCTTGGTGCTGAGGCGGCTCAGAACGAGATCGATGGCCTCGAGGAACATGGCGACGGGCGCGTAGACCTCGCCCTCGGCCTCGTTGGTCAGGACGCCCTTGTGCAGGCCATACTGCTTGCCAAAATCGGCGTCAAAGTCGACTTTGGCCTCGGAGACGACGGTCAGGTCGGATTGTACGACGATAGCTAAAAGGGGTTTTAGAATGAGGAGTTCAATTCGGATGAGATGAGATGTCCGTGGGCTGGCTGACCTTTGAGCTGTTGGGTCGACAGGTCGAACCCGAGATACAAGGGACCAGAACTCATGATGAAGTGAGATAAATGAGAGATATTGCACAACACTCGGGAGGGAGGTCAATTAAGTATCGGTCTATCTCAAATTCGTCCAAGCAAGCAAGGATTGGTCAATCGTCATATGAAAGGAGAAAATGGATACACACAGAATATGCGGTAATCTGGAATCAAGTTGACCGCTGCCCACTACTTTGTACATCACGTTGACGTGGGGTGTGTGTGTGGGCATGGAGGGGCACACTTGTCACTTGGGACAGGTTGCATGGTCCCTTCAGCCTTGTGGCAATTCAGGCTAAAAGCAGACGGGCCAATCGTATAGCTCGAGACTGATGCGACGAATAGGCGCGCCAATGATAGTGTGACGTCTTGGTGGAATCCAAGGCAGCCTTGTCCCCTCGACTCGGGGGTCGGGAATAGCTCGTCCCGTGTTCTATGCGCCCTGCCGCCCTGCATATTGCCGCGTTTAAAGGGTCCCGCTGCGTGGAACGCACTTGCGAGATTGGCTAGGATAGACGGGCACTTTTTCAACGACGAGCATTCCCATGAAATACCATGATGCGAGGAAAGTAGACACAGTTCAGAACAAAGCAAATGTGTTATTCAGCAGACGAGAGATATAAAACAAGTCTTTCGAGACGACCGGCCTGTCGCTGGCCTTTTGTGATCCCTCCCTAAACGCCGCCCTGATGCAAATGGATGCCTTGGAGGACTCTCTCCAAGAATGCTCTCTATACATGGCAACACCCCCTCCCGCAGACCGAAAAGAAAAGAAAAAGACGGTGGCTTTACCACGCTTCCAGAAATGGTAAGGAAAACCAAGGGTATCTCGTCGTGAATGGCAAGCTCTTCCTCCAACTGTTCATAGAACCTGGCTTTCTTAGTCGTGCTTGTGGCCATTGCCATTGGTGTGGCTGTGGTCGTCGGCCTCCTCGCTAGCCTCTCGGTTGGCTTCTCCGGGGATGAACTCGTCGAACGGGCGCGCAACCTCGGCCTCCTTCGGGACGAAGCGCACCTTGATCCTGCGCACACCTCGGACCTTGGCACCGACCAGAGTACGGACCTGATCCTCCACTTCGCGGACAGCCTCGACGGACCAAGCTCCGGGCACAGCCAAGTCGATATCCACCAGGTAGTTCTGACCGGACTTGACACCTGAAACATTGCGAACATCGACCTCGTGGCCGTTTGTGACATCAGAGAGACTTCGGAGGGCGTATTTTTGGACGTCTCCCTTGACTTCATCATCAATAGCGCGGTCGGCCAATTCGTATACAGAAGACAGAGTGTTCTCGGCACCAGCCTTGATGACGAGGAGAGAAATCATCAGGCCACCAACGGGATCCAGCCAGGTCGCATCCTTGAAAAAGTTTGCACCGAGGATAGCAAGCAGTGTGACAATGCCGGTCCAGCTGTCGACACGGTGGTGAATGGCATTGGAGGCGAGGACAGAGGACTTTCGTTCGACGGCAACTTTCATGGCTGTTTTTCCCCTTGTCAGCTTTGTTCTCTGCAGCCACTGAGGCCTGAAAGGATTAAGGGGGGGGAATTGTGCTTACTAGCTCTGTACAGCCATTCCTTGATTGCAATTGTTCCCAGGGCCAACCAAGCAGCGTGCAAACTCGGAGTAGCATGACCATGACCGTGGCTGTGACCGTGATGAGCGTGGGCAATGGCCTCTGCAGCAGCTGCAGGGTCGAGGAAGAGGTGAGCGTGGAGGGTGATCAAGCTGCTCCAACACATGAACAGGCCACCGCCCAGAAGCATGCTGGAGACACCCAGAGACCCCAGACTCTCAATCTTGCCGAAACCAGTGGGGAAGGCTTCGGTCGGGGGTTTCAAGCTCCACGAAACAGTGGCCAGTGTCAGGACGTCGGAAGCCAGGTCCGTCAGACTGTGCCAGGCATCAGCAATCATGGCTTGGGAGCCAAATGCGTAGCCACCGGCGCCCTTTGCAAAGGCCATGCCCAGGTTGGAGTAGAGGCCGATGCGAGTGATGCGCACGCCGGCGTCGTTCTTGTTGGCCGAGGTCAGGTAGACATTGTCGTGGCCGTGGTGGTGATGGTGGTGATGACCATGGCTCTTGCGAGACTGGGGCGGGTTGGCGGTCATGGTGGCAGTGGTGGTTGCAGACATGATGACAGTTGCTGGTAATGAAGGGGATGAGTTCTTCGCAGCCGTCAAGGTGTTGTTGAGGTGAGGGAGGGAGGAAGTAGAAGGGGTCAGGTGGAGGCGGGCGGCGCTGGGGGTTAAGTAAGGATCGCAGGGAGAGGCGGCTGGGCTGGATGTTTGATAGACGCGGAGGGAGACGCGGCGTAGAGCTGGATGTGGTTGAGGTGGCCTAAAGGGGTAGGCAGAATTGAGGCAGCGGAGGAGGGTGTGCGTTCCCGTTCCCGTTCTTGGAGACGTCACCCACGCACTCCCACTCACAGCGGAAAGGCGGCGGAGCAGTGCCGTGGGACGCTTGGACGGGGTCGACATGCCTGGGGCGGGTTGAGGAGTAAGATCCAATACCAATATGCCCTCGGCTGTGTATTTGCGTGTGTGTGCGTATGTGTACGGATAGTGTGTACTCCGTAGGGGTAGCTAGGCGTGTCTCTGGGTCTCGCGCCTTCTCTTTCGCTGCGGTCTCTCAAAACAGGGTCAAGGTAAACTGTGACGGAAGGGGTGAGGGGACGAATAACGGGTTGGGTAATTGCAAGCAGGCCAGGGACGCGTACATGACAAGCCCAGCCCGAAAAGCCGCGAAACACACCGAACAAGACCGTACCGTGCGGTAGGTACGAATAGATCGGTAGACGGAAGGTGGACGGAGGAGACGAGGGGTGGGTGTGTGGTCCAGGTGGAAAGGAAGGGAGGGAAAGGGTTACGGGAACGAATTGGGGGGGACTTGGGGTGTAGCAGGCGTAAGAACGGGGTGTGAGAGTTAATTCCTCGATTGGAGACTGACTGGTCTGCACTGTACCCAAAACGCAATGCCTCGAGGTAGGTAGAAGCACAAAGTGCCAAAAAGGTGCGCGCGTGTGTTGTGTGTGTGTGTGTGTGTGTGTGTGTATGTGTGTATTGTGCGAGACTGTGTCAAGTGTGTGTCTCCAGCAAAAAGAAAAGAAAGGCGACGCGGCAATTCGTTGCAAGGAAGACAAAACTCTCCAACTGACAAGGCGAGGGTCCGGCAGCGGCGGTAGCGGCAGCGTAGCGGCAGGGCGGGTTGATCTGATCTGCTGCAACTTGCGGCTAAGACCTAGGTACCTTACAATGTAGGTAGCATACAGAGTGCGAGTACGGATACTTACTCAGATGCAACTACGTATGAAATGTCAAGTATTCTCACTGCAATTCATGCAGAGGCAGTACTCCGGACGTCTGCTGCGGTTCGGTTGGTTTGCTGAGGTAAAGGGTACCCCTACCATGTGCTTGTCCACCCCCGAGCAACCGACCCGAGCTAAAAGGCTGTGCCTGACGAGGATGGGATGGGCGATGGATGGGATGGCAGACCTGAAGACTGAGTGTCAGAGTGACTGAACAGTGAAGTAGGATGGAGAATCGGATGCCACCGCCGCCAATTGGCAATGCACCAATGACCAAACCCCACAAGGCGAGAGTTGAATGAATTGACTCCATTTGATTGATGGATGCAACTTTTACGCCAAGAGAGAGGAACCCATCCATGAACTCAATGGGGTCCGAAGCTACGTACCCCCAGTCCTCCCGCGGGTGGTAGCAAATTTCTTCGAAACTGACATGTTCAATCTCGCCGCAGATGTGGACAACATACGTACGGCGCCGCCGGGAATTGCTATGGGGAAGAAGCTTGAATTCTCTTTTTTTTCTTTTTCTTATACCTTGCGCTACGGTAACTTTACTGCTTAATACAGTGCCAAAAGACTTAGTACCTTTCTACCTTGTTAATACACCGAGGATTCGTATACGTTATGCTTCTCCATGCATTACCCGCTTTAAGGCAAGGTACCTTACTTGGAGAAAGCCACGACATGCGTCAGCCACGCCAGCCCACTGCTTAAACCTTCCTATGTAGACTACTACGTATGGAACCCAGAACTGCTAGCAAAAAAGCTACGGGTGGTTTCCCTCTTGTGAGTCGTCACGGATCCAGCATATCCCATCAGCTTGTGTCCGTATCTATAGTTCCATTCAAAGTACGGATACTGATGCATGCCCATCTGTCCTGCCCACCAAAGAACAACGGACATGGTCCGCTGCAACCACCACGGTAGAGAACCAAATGTGACCGTCGGACCGTCTCTCTCCAGAAGGTAACTTCGTCCTCGAGCTGCAAGTCCGGAGGTGTGGTTGAACCAACTTGTCATTGGGCAATGAGGCCACGCAAGATACCCCTGAGAATCTTATTCAAATATCACCCTCAAAGACCGCCGGTCCAGTGTACATCTCAAATGTGAATCCTCTGTACAGATAGTCTGTACTCCGTACGGCTACGAATTCACATCTCTCTAATCTGACGCAGGGCCGTCTCTTGTCGCAGACATCTAATGTGGCCCGTGTCAACGCAAAACCTCTAGATGACCCATGTCTGCCATGTTACCTAAGCGGATGCCTTTACTAAGCCAAGCCACACTGGGCTTGGTCATCTTATGGGGTCCGGTGGATTCGCAGTCCCGGCCTGGCATGCTGGTTCCCCCGAATCATGACGAATTGACCACTGATAATCAGATCGCCCCCTTCAACTCAACCATGCGGCCTTGACTTTGAGCCTGCCGCAACGTTTCCATTAACACGCGCTTGTCAGAAGTCTCCTTCCGTCCCTTGATCACTTCTATTGTTAAATTCAACGCCAGGGTTAACATGTCCACATAACGATCTCCTCCCACCCCCTTTCCCGTGCAACTCTCCTCCCTCTTTTTGCTGAGCCTCCGCCGCAGTCCACGTACATCACCCGGAGCTACCTTCCCCCTTGACTCTTAAGCGGCTCCGGAATTCCCTCCCACATCCCGATACGCCTTAGGCAACCTCAACCACCAAACGCAACCATCATCGCCCCAATGCGCAAACCTCTTATGCGCATTCCCTACACGGAACTCTTGGCCCCTCCCACAGTCCGTCCAAGCACCGCAAACACCATCCCCGGTGCTGTCGCGGCCCTCCAGAACTTCTTCACGGCCCCGCCTCCAAAGGGCCTGCCGAGATCGACCGTCGTACTGACTGGGGCGGGCCTATCCGTCTCCAGCGGTCTCGCCGACTACCGAGGCGTCAATGGCACCTATCGCGTGAACAAGACCTACCGCCCCATCTACTACCATGAGTTCCTCGCAAACCACGAGGCGAGGAAACGGTACTGGGCTAGGAGTTTCTTGGGTTGGACGTCGCTTCACAAGGCGTCGCCAAATCATGGACACTATGCCATCCGGGATATGGGCCAGATGGGCCTGATTCGGAGCGTCATCACGCAAAACGTCGACTCATTTCACTCAAAAGCTCATCCTGACATTTCAACGTTAGAGCTGCACGGCTATCTAAGATCCACAGTCTGTGTGACTTGCAGGAACGAATACCCCAGAGACGTCTTCCAGGATGAGCTTGCGAGGCTCAACCCGGCCTGGGCAGCCTTTCTCGTCGAAGCTTTAGCTTCCGGGGCTCTCGACACGGAGAATCCTGCCGAGCGCAAGGCCAAGGGCATCAGGACTAACCCCGACGGCGACGTGGATCTGCCAGGCGCGCCGTACACCACCTTTAGATATCCGGCCTGCCCGCACTGCCTCGCGAAGCCACCGGCCACACCTGAAGGGACCAAGCACGTTGTCGAAGTCGACCATGATGGTGCGTGGAAATCCACCAGTTCCGGGGGCATCTTGAAGCCCGCCGTGGTCATGTTTGGCGAGAGCATCCCAAGCGACGTCAAGACGGCGGCCGAAGAGGCCATTGACGGGGCCGGAAGGCTTCTCATCTTGGGGACCTCGCTGGCCACGTACTCTGCATGGCGGTTGGCCAAGAGGGCGCTGGATCGCGGCATGCCTATCGCGGTGGTGAACACCGGAGGCGTACGGGGCGAGGACCAGATTTCCGCCGTGGAAGACCCGGAGCCCACGGGTGTTCGAGGAGTCCGGACAGAAGTGTCCACCGACGTTGTGCTTCCCGCGCTGGTAGAGCAGCTACGCCAGCTTCCGAAGAGTGCTTCGGGACCGGTTGGGACCGTAGGAGCGCCCAGAGAGAACCATGGCGTGTTTAAAGATATGTTGTCATAGACCACGAGTTGTACCAATCCAAAGCGTTGCCATTCGAGAAAAACTAGAAAAAGCTCGACATGCCCCGCGCCGGCGGTCTCGCGGCTTCGGGTACCGTCGCAGTCGGTTGCGCTTCGGCCTTGCTACTCGCCGCTGCTGCCGCCCCCGCCTGCCGTGCCTTTTCCTGCTTCTTCTGTCGCGACACGTCTTCTCGCTCAATCTCTCTCAGCACTAAGTAGCAACATCATGTCAGCATAGTCGACGCAATTGGAGCGCTTGTGATTCGTAAAACATACTCTCCTCCCAGTCCAACTCTTTCTGAGGGTCGCCCGTACCCAACTCCTTCTCCACGTCAACTGTTTCGCCCCTCTGTAGCTTTTCAACCACCTCCCGCAAGACGCCGATTCGCACGTCTGCCTGTCGTGAGAACGCCTCGAACGCCTGCTTCGTCGACAGCATGTTGATGGACATGGAACCGATCAGGAGGAAAATGACAATGTAGAACGTGGCCGGGTTCCATTCCTTCTTCCTCTTCGGCTTGACTCGCTTGATCATGGGATCGTCGGTAAGTTTGTCTTCGCGCCTGAACGGTTTGGGGATGAGTCCCTTCCAGAAATCAAGCTGCGCTACCGTTGGAAGGGAGCTCGAGTGTCGTGACTGGAAGTAGAAGGAGCGATTCGCAGCTTGCGCAAGGGCTATGGCGCGGAGGCCTGAGGAAGGTGCTGCGAACAGCGTGTGGGTCGCAACTCGGGACATCTTGAAGGGAAGTGGTCGACCCCTAGAATAACACACGTCGTCGTCTTCGCTATGCTGCCGTTGTCTGAAATGGATGTCTTCTGGAAGGAGTCAAAAAAGCTCGGGAGGCCCTTTCGTGGTTCTCAAATTCCGGATGGCCCGTGCATCGTTGGTCCCTGCTGCACGGACCGAACCGGGATTGCGGTTGCTCCGGGCAACGCCCCGGGGCATTGTTTAGCGAGACCTGACAACTGCCAGCTGCAGGCCTTTGTGGACTAGCATGAAGTCACACATCAAACTGCTTACCTACAAACGGCTATTTGCCCATGTTTGGATCAAGCAACGATCCTACTTCCTCTCTACGAAAAGACTTCATGACGAAACGAGTCTTATGACCCGAATACATACAACTCAATGACTTCATTACAAAGCAAAGTCGACGCCGTCAAGGCGGCGGCTGCATCGACTGCAACATGCACATTAACAACCACGGTGCTCCTCAAAGAACTTCTCGCGACCGAGGCCGAGGCGCAATCGACGGCGCAGAAGAAGAAATCAGCAACGACAACAACGCGAGGGAAGACGGCTGGTGCAGCGCGAGGGGCCGCGACCGCGAGCAAAAAGGAGGAGCTCACATCAAAGGAGAAGGCAGCGCTCGCAGCGCACATCATCAACGTCGCCCTCAAGTCGCTCACCGAGGCATCCAAGCCTGCGCCTCCCGCCCAACCTTCGACCCCGTGCCGAAGACAGAATTCAGGCGACGACCTACGAAAGCCCCAGAACAAACGGCCCCTGAGGCGGTCCAACTCCATGCCCATGACCCCGATGCAGCCACGTTCACTCAACAGAACCTCCACCTCACCCACAACTACGCCGAAGCCCACGAAAAGCGCGACAACGACGATTCCCACAGTCACTTGCCTTGCGACGGTAGAGTGCCTACGAGCTGCATTTGCGTGTTTGAGATCGCTTCATACCTCTGGCGCAGTGCAACTGCCCGACCTACAACTCGAGAGTGGAATATCTTCTTTCATTGGCAAGCTTGTCGGGCTAGACCTCCAGGAGCACGCGCTGCGGGAGCTGACGCTTTTGAGGCAAAGAATCGACGCAATGGCTCCCTCAACGAAACCGAAGACGAAAGCAGCCAAAACAACCGCGGCAAGCACTAAAGTCAAAGGTCTTGCAGAAATCTTGGACTTTGGTGATGCCAAGTTCTCCGGCCCGACTCTTGGCCTGGTAATCACTACTCAGATGCAGATCCTGCGTCTGATGTCTGCAAACAAGAAACCAGCCACCATCGAGGCAGCATTGCCGTACTTGATACCTTCCCATCCGACTTCACCGATCAACCTCCTCTTGGAATCCGCGAAAGAGGCCGGCCAGAAGACAAAGGCTGCCCGACAGCTCGACCTTCTTTCACAACTTCTCCTCTCTTTGGCCCCGAGCTTGGCAAGCAAAGACGACGACGTTGCCATGGACCGCCGCCTAAGCTGCTCTCCGGTCACCGCACTGGAATTGCAAGCCCTAGGATTGGAGGCGCGCCTGCATTGGTGGCCCATGGCTGGCCACAAGGCAGATGTTGATAAGGACATCATTTCACCGCTTTCTCGATGCATCACCTCATACATTCGCAGGGTCAAGACTGACTCGGCCGGTGCCTACCGCAAGTCTTTCAACGCTTTCGATCGCATCATCGCCATGGTCAAGAGCCAGCGCCTGGAGCCGATGCTCGCTTCGAAATCGCCCCTCGTTGTGATTTACCAGGCTTTGGGCACGGTGGCTCAGACTGCGCGCCATTACAAGGAAGCAGCCGAGTGGATTTCGAAGATCAAGGGGACTTTGAACCCGGCCAATGATTCACCGGCAAAGTGCTGTGCGATTGCTGCGCAGCTCGTCGCTGTTTACGGGAAACAGACGCCGCTACCCCTGGAGGAACTATCCGCGCACCTGAAGGAAGTTTATGACGCGCTTCAGGGGACACTGAAGGGTGACGTTACGGAACTTGAAGAGCTCATGGTCAATCTATCAGCTGCTCGTAGGTCGGCGGTGGGGATTCTGGCTAGTAAACTCACGGATAAATCTCAAAGCATAGACGAACTCCTCAACAACCTCGTTATCCAATTTCCCCGATTCGCTCTTCGATGGCTAGGAAAGCCGCCAGCAAAAGACGCTTCCCCCAAGGATCACGTACGCTATGAGTCGAGAAAGCAGCTACTACTCACTTCGATAACCCAAATTCTCGACTCAGCCCTGATGGTCGCCAAATCTCAGCTCGACGACGACAAGATGACCTGGGCAGTGCTCGACGGCCTTCTTCAAGAGTGTCTTATGCTCTTGGACTTTTTGGGCGACGCGAGTATTGCCCTCTCGAAAGCGGACGCTTCAAATCTTTACCACGTCAAACTTTCGCACCTCTACTTCATGTTTTTCAACTGGTATCGCCGTAACGCAGAGTCTAAACCCGGAGATAAGACTCCCCTTCGAGCTCTGAGACGATCTGTGGATTGTGTCAAGGACCGGTCTTCTGAGGAGAAGGAGAAAGCACAAACGACAGCCAAACTCGAGTACTTTGCGGACCTGTGTAAGCAGGCCGGCCGAGTCAACGACGCTCGAGACGCGTTGAAACTCATTTGCACGAACATGGTCGAAGACGGAGTGTTGTCTACAGTGGCTGCCTCTTTGGCTGAGAGTTCCCCTGCAGTGGCTTGGAGCGCCAGCGTCAAGGCCGAGACCTTGTCAAGGACAATAGGTACAATGGTGAAGCTTGACCAATCCTGGAATGATTGGACTTTCTTCCTTGCGGACGTTGAGCGGGCCGCAGTCTTAGAACGCATCATTCAACTCATCCTCTCCAGCTCGACGAGCGATCCCAAGCCCAACGACATCAAGGATCCAGTTACCGAGGCTCTTTTAAGGATCTACGCGCCCGACCGCTTTCCGGTCCGCCGCCTCCGGACGTTGCTGCAACTGCTCACTATGTCAATCGGCGACAAGGACGAGTTTCAAAGCCTTCGAGAGCAAGCAGAGGCTGCTTTGCAGCTCTGTCGCGACCACAACTTTGGCGACGACGGTGGTCTGGCGGGATACGTCCCTGACCTGGAGGCGGGTCTCTCGTCTACACTGGCTCTTGTTGCAACAGAGACAGAATGGCGTACGGCCGACTTCGAAGGGTCAACAAGCATCTGGCGCACGATTATCAACCAGTGCCAGACCAAGGATGATCTTTTGTCAAAAGTTAGCGACACTGAGGGACTCGTCAGGCAGCTTAACTCCATTGCAGAATACGCAAGACTCAGGGGCGAGGACGAGTTCTTGTTGTCTGTTTTGACATTGTGTGCCGACATTGCGTCCAAGCTGTCCGACTCCTCCACGGACCTACTTCTCCAGGCGCATAGCAACCTCGCGGACCAGTACACACATCTCGGTTATTCCGAAAAAGCCGAAGAGATTCTCAACAAAGCCAAGAAACTCGCAGAAACCACCGCCGCCAACCCAGACTTTGGTGCTGTCAACCTTCAGATCTCCCTTACTGAGTATCAGCTGGCAAACCAAAACTCTGATGCGGCGTAAGTCTTTTCTCTCAAAGCGAATCTGGATATTGAGCTAACAATAATTAGTCACAAGATGCTCCTGCAAGGCGAAGTTACCTTTGAGAAGTCTTCAAATGCGAGAAAGGCTCCCAGGCTCCAAAGAAAGTTGCTCATGGCAAGAGCTGCCTGTCTCTCTTCCCGAATCCAATGGGAAAAGGGCGAGTACCAACATGCTTTGTTTCACGCCAAGACTGGGGTCCGCATCTTATTTCAGGACTGGACGAAATTAGAGGCTCGCTGGAAAGATGCGCCCAAAGCAGAGTCTAAGCAGACCTCGAGAGAAGGTTCTCCTGATGCGGGGGAAAGTCTTGTCACGACTGACGCCTATACGAATCTGATCGAGCTATCCGACGGCCCCGACAGCTGGGCCCTTACTTGCGGTCTGCTGAGAGCCATGCTGCACCTTTCTTCAGTCTACGCTCACCTGGGAATGTTCCAAGAGACTGTCTATTACGCAGAGAAGGCGCACCAGGTTGCCAACGCCACAAACGCGTCCATCTACAGGGCTCAGGCTGCTACTTGGATTGGTTCAGTATGGCTGAAGGCCTGCAAACTCGACAAGAGCCTTGGCTACTTGAACGAAGCTAGACAACTCATGGCCACGGCTGTCAAACCAACACGTCAGGCGTTCCAGCTAGCTTGTGAGCTGAGTGCTTCATTTGGAGAGATGAAGGACCATGAGAACGAGACCCTACTCCTTGAGCTTGCCGAAGTCACACTTGGGACTTTGAACAGCAGCAACCGAGGCGCAATTACTGGTGTGAACGATGAGCAGCTAGTCACTAAGATGGCTAAGCTCACGCTCAAGGCACCGGCTACGCGTAGGACACGAGCGACCAAGCCAGCGGTTCCCACAGCGACCAGAGCCACGAGAGTTACGAAGCGAGTGGCAGCACCGAGGACGAAAGCTGCTGCTGCTGCTCCTCCCAAGACCGCCGTCGTTGCCGCAAACGATAGCACATCTGACCTCAAGGCTTCCATGCTGTTGTACAAAGCACTTGTCCACCTTAGCAAGGGCGACTGGGCTGCAGCAGCAGACCTTCTGGAGGAGGCGAAGCAGATGTCCAGCAGCTTGCGGGAGTCTCTGCGAGTCCAGATTGGCGAGGCCACCTGTTTGATTGAACAGGGCATCAAGCAGATGGAGGGTGATTCGGTCTTCTCGGTCGTGAAGGAATCGACCATCTCTTACCCGTCCATCCACGCTGCTCCCGATAAAAATAACACGGACAAGACGCAACCGACGGGATCCTCTCCACGGAAGGCTCAAGGCCGAGCTACCTCTGCCGAGCGCAAAATGATGAAAGAAAACGCAACCTTTGTCGAAACTTTGGAACAAGCGCAAGCTCAGCTGATGGAAGCTCAAGCTGCCGCTGCTATTTCAGGAAACGGACACCTGGTTCATCGCATCTCAGCGTTGCTTCAGAGCACGGGCATTTTCCTATCGGCAGCCTCTCATCGGACGCCCAGAAATATGGGAGGCTTTGGATATGCCACTTGCTCCGTCGAGTTTGCAAGAAACCTGACTTGGAAACGGGAGCGAAACACTGTGGCTACGGATCAACTCAATCCCAGCTTCAGCGAGGCGGGCTGGCCACTTGCTCTTACGCTGAAGGATGATAGACGGGCGAGCATTGTCACTGTTGACGACATGATGAGATTCCAGCGCGACTACATTGACATCATTCCTGAAGCGTGGAGTGTCTTGTCGATTGCGCTGAGTGACAACCGCAAGGATCTGTGCATCACCAAGTTGCAGTCCGGCCAGAGCCCCTTTGTCTTGCGACTTCCGCTGGAGCGTGTGGCTTCTCGTGATGGCGAAGACGAGCTATTCGACTTCCAGCATGGACAGGACGAGCTCATGGATATTATCCAGGCGACCAACGCGAGTTGCCACAACTCTGGTGACTACTCTGCAAAGGGAGCCAAGTCAGCCTGGTGGGCTCAGCGCGAAAACCTGGACAACAGGTTCAAGGATCTCCTCGACAATGTTGAGCAGGTCTGGCTCGGCGGGTTCAAGGGCATTTTCTCTCAACACCGTCATCGCGCTGATCTCATTGCCAAGTTCCAAAAAGCCTTCTCCAAAATTCTCGACAAGCATCTGCCTTCACGTAGGCAGGTTCGAGGGAAAAAGACTAACAAGTCCCCCAAGATTACCTTGGAGCCGCGAATCCTCGATCTTTTTGTTGGCTTGGGAGACCCGTCTGTGCCGGACAGCGATCTTGAGGAGCCTTTGAACGATCTTCTCTACTTTGTTGTGGACATTCTGCAATTCCACGGCGAGAGAAACGCCTACGATGAGATTGACTTTGACTCCATGGTCTTGGAGACGTTTGATGCCCTTCAAGCGTATCATACCGCAGCCAAGACCTTGGAGCCCGAGGAAGGCGCACATAGCATTCTGATACTCGACAAGGCTCTTCATGCCTTCCCTTGGGAATCGCTCCCGTGCATGGAGGGGCTAGCGTTTTCTCGCGTTCCCTCATTGTCCTGTCTGCGTCGACTGCTCCTGGAGCACCGTGAAGCCCAGGATTCTGATGAAGAGAAAGTTCCTCACCAACATACTGTCTCTCCTGTCGGTGGCACGTATATTCTGAACCCCGGCTCCGACCTCAAGAATACTCTCGCCACTTTTGAAAAGCCCCTGAAAGAGAAGTTGGGAGAGTCCTGGACGGGCATCGTCTCGCGCGCGCCGACCGAGGACGAGTTCGAGGGAGCGCTCAAGAAGTCGGATATATTCCTCTACTTTGGCCACGGCAGCGGCGCGCAGTACATTCGAGGCAAAACGATCCGCAGGCTGGAGAAGTGCAAAGCGGCGGCACTGCTGATGGGGTGTAGCTCGGCGTCGCTGCAGAACGTCGGCGAGTACGAGTGTCACGGCCCCGTGTGGAATTACATGCTCGCGGGGTGCCCCGCCGTCGTGGGCACGTTGTGGGACGTGACGGATAGGGATATTGACCGGTACGCGGGCCGGCTGTTTGAGGAATGGGGGCTGATGGAAAGGGGCACGTTTGTTGAGGATGGCTCGAAGAAGAAGGGCAAGGACAAGGGACTTTTTGCGTCTGCTACTGCTGCTACGGAGAAGAAGAGCAAGGCCAAGAAGGAGAAGACGAAGGGTGCTACTGCTGGGCGTGGGACCGCGTCACTCGTGGAGGCCGTCGCTAGGGCTAGGGACGCCTGTCGATTTAGGTACATCACGGCTGGCGCGGTATGTGTATACGGCATTCCGGTGTATATTGGCAAGGACAAGGCAGCCGACGGTGCTTAAAGGGGAGTTTGCTGATTGATGTCTTTTTCGGGGAGATACTTTGGGAAAAAGGGGAGTCTTGGTGTTCTGGTGTTTGGTCGTATTCTACCTAGGTTGGGGAGGGAGAAGACCGGAAGCATAGATTAGCATTGCATTGGAACGTGGAGTTTTTTGGATTCAACGTTGCTGTCATTGTCAATATGGACGGGTTTTCCGGGAGGTACGGTAGGCATTCAGGAGTCGCGGGATGTTGTGACTGGTGCCCC
>JFFI01001774.1:0-26401 GCA_001563125.1 Colletotrichum salicis
CTGCAAACATACCTCACTACGACTAGCTGGCCGTAGCAATATTTTAGAATAATGTATTTTGGGTATGATTCGTATATAACGAATTGCGAAAAAATGCAGTATTGTCGAATACTACGGAGTAGAGCTGTCTTTTCGTGTACGAATCCGAGAAAGTTCTTCGGGCATCGTTATCACTGGCTCTTTCTCCCTGAGGTTAGACAGAGCCAACAGGATATCCCTTTTGCCATAGCTCGGTATTGTGGCAAGATCAGGCTGCGCCTACGGTATTCTACTTCCCCGCCCGCTCTACTTGGCTCTGTCGATTGCTATTTATGTCAGCTATCCCACTTCATTTCTAAGTAAGCTGCTAAGCGTTAGCATGTATCAAACACCATCGCCCTTCATACCCAACTTGCTGTACCGGTCATTGACATGCACGCACATGCGCAAGGCACAGTCCAGGCACGATCGTCTTGGGATTGTTCCTCCAATATCACAACAAATCCGGATGTCAGCGGCATTGGTGTAAGAACTAGGGACCCAAGCAAGGGAGAAATTGAATGTGATTTTATGCTTACACTCTCCTAATGAAGGTAGTTATAGGGTTTGTTGGGACAGGTGTCCTCATTGTTTTGCTTCTCACGATACATTATCTCTTTGTCTACGATCCTACATTGGATCCTTTCCGCATTCTGGATAAACCAAACGCTAAGACAGCCCGGCCAAACGCTATTGATGTTGCTTTTCTTCGGGGGTTTCGGCGCGGCGTAAAGCGTTGCGGTTGGAGCTTGACATGGCTAGACGACATCCGTACCACGCAAAATCTGAGAACAAACTTTGATAAAGTAAGAGAAATCAACTCAAGGAAACAGGCATGATTCGTTTGACGCTGATGTAGGCACTTATTGAAATAGTGTGTACTTGCAATGGGTGACATTCAAATCATCACTGGCTTGGCCATTTTTATTAGTGGCTTGCAAGGACTTTTTGGTAGCTTGTCGGGTTACCAATGGCTCATTGTCATATATACGGCGTAAGCATTCTTCGTATCAAGTTTCTGGGCAGGTTCTAACTCAACCTGACAGCTGATTCTCGGCCGTCACGCACCTCGGGGCGCTATCGCATCTCAGAAATTGCTACGCAAACCGCATGAGTCAATGTCTGTGGCGCCTCGCTCTCATGTTTCTGGTCCTAGTCATGCTATCGGCCGCGACGATCATCGGAACGCCTATCAGGGCAGATCTTGACTCCGACCATCACCCGGCCATTTGCTACTTGAGTCAATGGAAATTCAATAATGACCCGACGAATATTGAGGCTGGGTTCTCGACAGCTTTCTCGGTCTTGATGATGGCTTCGGGGTTCGCATCACGTGTTTTGAAGATGGGACGTCGTACATCTGACCGATTCCTCGCGTTCCAGAACAAGCGCAGGTCAAAGGTGCTTAATGTGGTCAGGCGTGACAAGATTTCAAAGCCCATTGGCCGTTGGGCATATAAGACGATGATTTCAAGACCGTTGACCGCGGTATGGCTCATTGGTCGAACATACTTGGAGTTCTATAAGTCGTTCTTTGCAGAGGTTCGTCTCACTACCCTGTCTCCTCTATCAATGTCACGAGTTATGGAACCCAGCAATGGGCATATGGAGTGTGGTAAAAGTGGCTTGTATTATCCAAAGAGAAATAGACAAAAGAAAGAAGCCTATATGTAGGATGTAAGTGAGTTCCACGTGATAACGCACGTGACGGGCATATTCAGGGATGCTGGATATCCTGGTTTCGTGACAATCAACCTGTTTATCCATATGTCTAATATCAGCAACTTTTCTGGCTTACTTTCACAGCTTCCTGGGGGTTGATCCATCTTCTCACGTTTTGGCAGGTTGCCGTTATGACGAGCTCGACTCCAAAGGCCTCGGAAAGCCGGCAGGAAAGCGAGTCTACCAGCGTCCAAGACGCATGGGGCTTTGGACAAATAACGGCCGTGATTTTGTTCGCAAGTCCAGTCATATTTATTGTAGAAGCTTTCTCAGGTTCCTGTAAGTCCTTCAATCTATTTGGGCATGGACCATTAGATCTAAATAACCAATCCATATCGTTAGGGTTCTTTGGTGTAAGAGATCATGCATGTGGGCTAGACCCAGCAGAATCGTCTACAATAGTCGATAGAGATCCATCCACAATTCCTCTGCCATCTTCCGCAGCCGGCTCAACGAGGTCTTCCTTTGAAGTCTCTGAAGAAGGGATTCTGCCTTCCCGCGAACCTGGGGTCGCACAAGATTACGACATCCAAGAAACGGCCCGAGTATTGCAATCTCCCCTAGATATGAGATCAGCATCGACAAGAACAGTATTGTGTGTAATTGCACTCCACAACTTTTGTCTAGTGTTCCAGGTGTTCTTCCTCATCTTTGGATCCTCATTGTCAGAACTCCGGGTACTCCAGACTATTCAACGCGTCGCGGTGTGGTACTTGATATATCAGTCTTTCCTTGTACATCTCATATATCTTGTAGGTCTTGAGTTGGAGCCAAGAATGAAGCAAGTTGATTTACAAAAAGTGGGTAGGGGGTGCTGGCATTATCCTTTTGAGACTCTTCGTTTACATGATGATGATCAACATTCTAGGGTCTGAAACTCCAGGATTGGGCTTCATTTTCATAGGGTTTTCCATGTTAATTTTTCGATCATGGCCGTTTGTTTCAACTGGCTATCTTCTTTACTTCGTTTTGTCGTGGCGACAGCGCTGTACTTTCCTCGCCCGAGCCCCTCTGCCACGCGTAGGCGGAACGCAGGCAGGCTTGCTGTCCCATATTGTATAAATTTGTTCAATAGTCAACCCGGATGATCTCCTATCTTTCGTAAAAGACGTATGCAGCCAAATAATGTAGTCAGTAGTTGTACGAAAAAACAGTCCGTCAAGAAAAGTACACAGGCTCACAAAAGCACACGGAAGAAAGGCAATGATCTTTACATCTCATACAACCTCATTCGATGAGGTTTTGTCGTTGCCTGTCGGTTTTCACGCAGAAGTAGCCCCGTCATCTTATCTGGGTAGGCAGATCGCAAAATTATTTTCATTCAAAACTGAGAATACATGAACCAACCCGCATCAATGCCTTCGTCAGTGGTAACTGTCTACTTCCTCGAACCGAGATCATCCTCACTCTCGTGGAACATACTCCTCCTCATGGTAGCAGTACCAGCCGGACTAACCGGCAACATCCTCGCACTAATATAATCATCCCCATCCGATGCCCCAGTCGGCGGGCTCAGCGGACTCGGGTGCCCGGGCGTCGGAGTCTCCGGCACCGTCTCCGGAATGCTACGCGGCTGCTCCCGAATAGCCGGACCGTCCTGCTCGCCGCCTGATGAGGCAGAACTGACAGTAGCTTCGCTGATGTGCCGCAGGTGCCGCGCCTCCTGGTCGCTGAGACCAGAGACGTCGGACCCGACGCGTCCGTTAGAGGTAGCGGGCACAGCGTTGCTGATGGGCGGCGACGGCGGAACTGGGTCAGGCGATTGGGCGCGGGTCTGGTACCCGAGGACGCCCGAGGAGCGGGAGAGCGACGATGCGTTCTCGTTGGAGGAGACGGAGGCGTAGTAGGATGACTGGTGTGTTGTTGCGGGGTTGGATGTGCCACCGGTGCCAAAGTGCGTGTGCTTGTTGATAATATCGATGGGGGTGAGACCTGTACCATGTAATTCTGGTGGTCGCGAAGTATCTGTTCTTGATTAGTACTTCGTCAGGTAGATTCATCAACATAGTCTTACCTGGCAGCTCTGCAATCTGGTTGTCGGCCATTTCGTGATGCACTTGTTGGGGCACAGGCGAGGCCGCTGGGGCAGGGGGCGGCGTGCGGACCTCGGCCATATCTTGGGAAGAGGCTTCCTCAGTCGTGACAGTAGGCGCCTTGGCCGGTTCGCTGGGCTGGCCTCTGATCCAGGAGATGATTCTAGATCCATTGTCGTCTGTATGCGTTGCCGTCCCATTGCCTCGTCTAAGTATTCTACGACGATGCCACAGGCAGAAGCCAACGAGGATGGCAGTGATGAAGACAAGGCCGAGAACCACGCCGAGAACAGGGGCGACCCATTTCGGGGTCCCTCCACCACCGCCGTTGCTGTTGTTGTCTCCGCTACCCGTGACGGTTGGACGCCCGGGATCCTTGGCTTCAGTGTACGGGTACCATGTGTTGATCTTCGAGGTGACATACGGCGTCGCAAAGATGGACGCCAGTCCTTGATCAGACCAGCCAGATGGCTCTGGAGTCGTTTTTGTTGCCGAACCCTTTTCATCGCCTCCAATCTTGCTGCGGACGGCGGTGGGGACGGTGTAGTTCGACCATTTCGTGGGGCTATACCCATCGAGCCACTCTGCACTGGAAAGATTGAAGACCTGCATGATCCCCCCTTCGAGACATGGTGGGAATCCGTTACCAGGCATCGGCGCATAGCCGCCAATGACCATCATTTGGTCAGGGTATGGCATGACGCACTGATGACCAGCACGAGCGTGGAGAGCTCTCCCCTCGTAAACCTTTGTCCACTGGAATGAAGGAATCGACAGAACCCAGATGTCGTCGCTGAAATCTTCTTTGGGATGGATTCCATCGTAACCGCCGTAGTAGTAAATGTTGAAGCTAGAGTAGTCCTGGGCTGGCGCAAGTACAGCGCAGCCTCGAGTAAGGGCGGGTGGTTTTGTCCCGTCAACCTTCTGCTGGTACCACTTATCGCCGGCTACGTCGTAGATGTCGATGGTCTCCATGAAAGCAGGGCTTTCACTTGCCTATTGATGTTATTAGATTGGTAGAATAGAAACCAGAACCGCGGAACTCACGCTCTTGACAGCATCGTCGGACTTGTGACTGGAATTAACGTATTCGGGATATGTCACTCCGCCAAGAACGACGAGGATACCCTCAGCCCCAACGGGTACCCAGACGACCTCAGGATTTGCCCTGGCCTTGATACTGCTCGGTAGGGTCTGGTTGGAGAACGTCTCCAATATTTGAGTGGACATATCAAGAGTGATGAGGGTGTTGGAGGCGTTGACGGCATTTAGAGACCGGTTTGTAGTTCCCTGATACATGTCACTCCAAAGAGGTGACCGCATTCCACCCACATACCAGGCCTTGTTTTCCGAAGGAGCACTGGCAGCCCCGCCATGGGCAACGTACCGAGTCACGCCGTTGTCCAAGGTCATTTGATCGCTTCCATTGTTGAAGGCGGCCTTTTCTGCGCCGTACTCGTAGAGGCGCCATACTAAAGCCTTGTCGCCGGGTGGAGGGTCGTAAGCGTCCGTCGGTTTGGCAAAGACACCTCCATACAAAAATAGCTCGGCATCATTGTAAAGCAGAGCACCGTCGATAGTATTTGGAGCGAAGCTATTGGCGTTACCACTTCCCGAGGGAGCCTTTGAGTGGGTATCGATGAGTTTGGTGATGTTTGTTGTTTTGTTGAAAGGCTTGCTGAAGTTAAGTGAGTACATCAGACCCAGAGGGTTGTCTAAAGATGTCAGAAATCGATCGCAGCAAGTGCCAAAATGGACTCACCTAGAGTCGTTGGGTTTCCGGTCGACCCATCTCCGTATGTTGGAGTCCAATACAGACTTCCACCATCTAGCCATAGCGTATCTCGAATGACGGCAGCTTGATCTTGTCAGATGTTGCCTACCAGGGACGTTTTGGTATTGCAAACCTCTTGGTGCGTACCAATAACACATGGACGAGCTCACTTGGTCTTTCTTAAGATCCCATCCATCATACTGGGCAGTTACGAGGCCCGCGACGGCCACCAGTAAGGCGGTATTCACAAGGACCATTCTCTCGACGGCTTTGTGATTTTGCTGATTCGGAAACGCGATAGGAAGAAATTCAGGCCGCCCGCTGCTGTCTCAGCGCATTGCGGCTGGTTATGGTGCTTATTTGGGGAACCACACTGCGTTAATAGGAACGGTGGCAACGCTTCTCGAAAGCAGTGGTGGGAAAGTATCAGAGTATGGGGAGCATAAGCCCGGCTGGCTTGAGGCGGGAATGATTGGCGAAGAAAAGGGCACCCAGTCCGGGAAGGGGAGTTGAAGCTGATAGTGCTGACCGTGCCTATGACTAAGTGAGGATGTCACCGGAACAGCGAAGTTGACCTCTTTGTTCGGAAGGTGTCGAATGTTCGAGGCGGATGTTGAGAGAGCACACACACTTCGATCG
The DNA here is from genome assembly GCA_001563125.1 of Colletotrichum salicis. Classification (NCBI taxonomy): domain Eukaryota; kingdom Fungi; phylum Ascomycota; class Sordariomycetes; order Glomerellales; family Glomerellaceae; genus Colletotrichum; species Colletotrichum salicis. The sequence continues at coordinate 6,187 of JFFI01001774.1, forward strand.
ACCCCCGCAGTATCGCTCTCTCCGTGTACTCAAAAAGACGGACCGGTGCGGTGGCAACGAGATGGAACCGGATGGGACAGCACGGACAGGGCCAACAAGTCGGCAAGAAAACTGATAAGATGGTTGCCACTGGAGGATCTCGCCCGAGGTCTCACTAGAACTATGTAAGGCTGGGTCGCTGGACCACTTTGACTGGAGGCATGCGTGAACAAGGAGGGTAGAAGAAGAAGAGATGGGTGTATGCAACTCATCGGGCACTACTCTGGACCGGGCTCGGCGGTCCTTTGGAAGACCACTTGCACGGATGGGAAGCTCGTACCTGTTCACATGAGGGTGGGAGACATACAACGAAATGATTGGCGGGTAGAGAGGGGCAACGGATGTCTTCGTCTGCCGTAGAGTATATTGCAGCTGACTGGAAAGTGCTCAGCCTCGTTATCCACTCAGAGCGTTCTTGCGATCCATGGCTACATTCAGCTCAGAATATACGCCAACGAACCACAGGAGAAAACAAGGAGACCGGGGAAGACACTTGTCTCTCCAGTACAGGCTCTGATTGCCATAGATGTTGTTCCGAAAGGCCCAAAACTCGTATCAATGTTCGAGACGAAGGCAAACTGCACAACCACAGAAACTAAAGGTGTGTTGCAAGCAGGCTGCGACTTGGAACACAACAGCAGCAGGACCCCACCATGTAGGCAAGCAATACGGTGTTCTTGGCATAAGGTGCACACACCGTCCAGCACCACAAGCCTCGCAAGACCAGACGGACAACAAAGACAAGACAAACAATACGTTTTGAGTCGGACGAGATAACAAGTATATGCCGTAGGGAGAAATTCCAGTTCGCAATTTGCTCCTGTGGTATTTGCTTCAAGTTGTTGCAAAGCTTGCTGAACCTTATTGTAAGCAGAAAGCCATGTCTTTACTCATAGCGGTAAGGAAGCCGAGGCAAGGTGACTCGTCGATATTCCGGATAAACTTGCGGTACCAGCGGGACACCACTTCGAGAGAGGTGACATGGTTCGAGAAGGCAAACTACGAGTAGGTGCGTAAGCGGGAGAAATTTTCCAAAAGCATGTTGGACGCAGCAACATGTTGTCTGTGCCTCTGATCACCACGTTGGTGCAGCGGTCCCGGTACCAGCTTGCATAGGAAATGGTGTGGTGGCAGTGGTCATTGCAGGGGTTGAGCATCTGCAAGTCAGTCAATAGACGGGTCGCCAAGTTGGACCTGCGAGGTCTGGATGGGACCAGCACAGTTGAAGCTGCGGGAGCAGGCCAGCATCGGGGACAGGGACGTTCGGATGAGCTGCTTCGTTCGAGTCTCCAGCCTCCCAGAGCAGGCACGGATAAAGAGAACGGCTCATTGAATGGGGAGGAAAGATGACGGTGTCAGCCCTGTGGGATTGACCAAGTAAGACTGATCCTTGTAATATCGACTGTCGGTGAGAAGGATGGGTGTCTGAGCCTCTGAGGGCGAACAACGTCCCATTGGCAGATGGCGTGTTAGATTCTGATGAGGCTCAGGGTAAGATAGAAGGCGGCGAACGAGTAGACAACGAAATGACTCCAGGCGGTATTTCTGATCCGAGTCTCACTTGAGGGGTGCAGTCGTAGCCTGAATTCACGATGCCGACTTGGCCGGTGGACGGAAACATCTGTTGGTGGACCGGGAGGTGAAGAAAGAAAGGTGGAAACGAAGTAAAGTGCCAAACGGCGTCGAGGGAAGGTGGAGTGGCAGCTAAGTCAATATGGCTTAGCGTTGATGAGGTAATGCACATCCAAGCCAATCACATCTTCTAATTTGGGAAGGCTGGAGGTGTGGATAAGCACAGACGGAAGCGACCCACTGTTGCCCATTTACCCCTCTTTCCCTCTCTAAGCTTAGGTCACTGAGCTACTCCCAAAACGGTATGGCTTCCATGAGCAGTTCCTCCCATAGGGCGGGAGCACGTTTCCCCTGTTCCTGAGCTAACCTCCTTCCGCCTTAGTTCATCTCTATTGTCACCCACTCAATCACTCATTCACTCACTCATCCCCCCTTGTTCCTGGTCATCTCATCCTTCTGTGCTGACAGCTCCGGACCTCCTCTCATGCTCACTCACATTTTCTCATCAGGCTTCAGTATTTCTCGGTCTAGCCACTCAGATCACCTACGACTGCACGAGGATTGCACAATGTGGGCGGTGGCGAGCAGGAATATCCCCTCTTCAACACGAGTAATCGAGGCTTGCAGAGCTTGACAGATGTGCCGTGATCAAAGACACGGCCAAGGATCAGGTCCCTGCTGGAATCAGGTCTCGATCCTTGAATGACACTGAACTATCTCGCTGTGAGAAGCTGCTCGCGCTGACTGGCTCTCAGTCGCAGCTTCCTGCTCGTCAGCAATACGACCGCAGAGATTGAAACAACTCTGTGAGGATGAGAAGCATCTCTTGCTCATGACTTAATGTATTCTTGATTCGGGTATTCTTCCAAGGTGTTACCGTGAAACCCGCCATCGAATCAATAATCAGACGGCTCTAGAGACACGAAGTCCGGACAAGATCGCCATCCGTTCACACTCTTGGATCATGCTGCAAGGTTCACCAGCGGCACCTGCTGTACTACCCGGGTTTCTTTTCGGTCTCACCCACTGCAATCGACCGGGCAACTACTCTCTCAGAAACCAAGATGGCAAGATCGTTGCTCTGGCACCGACGACCGAGTATCCGCAAGGGCCAGGCGGAAGTTGCTTCCCAGCTTTCCTCAGTTGCACATTGATGGGGGTTTCGGTTCATGTTTATATTCTTTGCCACAAGTAGTCACTCGACCAACCTGGTTTTCGTCGTACCTGGCTATCCGAAAGCAATATCGTCTGCATATCTGGGTCGATGATCTTCAATCGTCTTCCCCATGCCGGACCTCGACAGTTGCAGGCGCTTCGCATCCCGCATGCCTGCCACCCTCCCGCTTCCCGGACATGCCTAGGCTTTAAACTTACGGAAGTCTGCCCGTTACGTTGCTTGCCGTCTCCACCATCTTTTGGTGTTCAAGACCTGGGCCCATCCAACGAGGCAATATGGCACACAACTTCGAGTCTTCGACCCTGGCGTGCAGCTTGACGGTCGAACCTTGCGCAAGAGGAGCAAAAGCCAACCACTCAGGGCCCCCATCTAAGCAAAAGTCCCTTGTGTGTGCAGTGGTCTTGGCCCTTGGCAATGCCACCCGCCTTCTTCCAACCCAAGGACGACAGTAACGGCCGGCCGATGCCGCCCCACGGCCGCCCAACCTCACCTCATGTGGCTCAGGCGCAGATGGGACGAAGTCCGGCAAACTGCGCGTAGCTTTCTGTTTTTTCCCAGACTGTTCTCTCACCTGGGGTCCCACCTAGTTTCCCCGCCTCGCCAACGTAACTTAGGCTTACACAGTCAGGCCATATCTTCCGAATGTGGTATCCAGTGATGCTGCCGCAAGATTCCCGCAACGATTTTGCGTCACGAATCTTGAACTTGGCCTACAGGAAAGTCTTTCTGTAAGCTGCATGGCCAATTCCTCCCGGGACGCGTACCCAAGCAGCCAAGTCACGAGCATCACATCTCGCTCCTGCTCGGTTTCTTGGACCCGGACCCGTTTGCCGTTGTTGTAACGACCTCTTTGACCGTTCATATGGCCTCCGCCTGCCTTTCAAGGAAACAGCTTGCCAACCACGGTCAATATCCCTGCCGTCATCTCTGCAGGTCGGACTAGGTAGGGTCCTAGTGGGCCGTCACACCCCTCCTCTAGTGTCCACATTCATCGGCTCTCTCGCCCTTTGTGCTCCATTGCGCTCGTCCCGATCTTACATTTGCCAATGGCAGTCAAGCGAAGCCTCATGGCAGAGAATATCGTCTCCATTTGCTCCGACTGCCGTCCGAGGCACGCCCCTCCAGTATGTGGCACATCGACACACGAGAGGCGACGGGTCTAGAGCTTAGCTCCCCATGTGGTTGGGTTCCTTCGTCATCCTATGCTCTTGCCTCTCAATTGTCCTGTTTACTTAGCCAACACCCTCCCTCCTTGCCTCGAGAGTTGAGCTGGCGAGATGCCGAGCCTATAGATCGCCTACATTTGCCAACACCATCTCGGACGGAGGTCCCGCGGAACAGACATTGCGCTACGTAGCTTACGAGGTACGGATAGCTTTCTCTGGCTAGAGCTTGCGGGGAACCTCATCCTGCTGTTGACGGGAGTCCTCCTCGTCCTGATCCTGAGCTCAGGTAAGGCTGCCTTGCCAACTCAGCTCTTCAGCCTCCCGTCTCCCCATTGTACATACATATGAGCCCCCAGGTACCATCCTCACCTTCTTTGAGCCTGTTCTGCCCCCAATCCCCAATTGGCACTCGTTCATGTGTGTTCAGCTTCGACCTGCGGCTCTCCCACACTCGTTAGTCCATTGTCGCAACGCGGCCAGCTTGCATGCTGAATTGATACTGGGCACTTGGGATACCATAGTCTCTCGTTCGTCAGAAGCTCACGGCAATGCGTTGGACATCACTCCTGGCCTTGGGGGCCTTGGCCGTCAGTGTTACGGCACAAGACGGCGGAGCGGTGTTTGCGAGACAGAATGATTCCTATTCTGAGCCGTCTGGCGCATACTCGGTTGCACCTCTGCCAGAAGCCTCATCTTCGGCTTCACCTGAGCCTTCACCCTCGCCATCTCCCTCGCCTGAGCCTCAGTCCTCGTCGGGACCGGCGGTGACGCCCTCAGTCTCAGCTACCAAGGAGCCCGTCGCGGAACCGGCTTCTTCAGTTGAAGCCCAGCCCGCTCCCACAACCACCAGCGCCGACAAGAAAACGCCAGACTATGGCACCGACACCGATGACTGCAGCCACTGGGCCTCGAAGTGCCCTTGGGGAAAGACCGTCACCGTTACCGAGAAGCAGCTTTCGACCGTTACCGAGAAAGAGGTCTCGACTGTTACCGAAAAGCAGGTCTCGACCTTGACCGTTGAGAAGCCGGTTGTTTCCACGTGAGCCCCCTTCTTTCAAGGAATCCCGAAAACGATATCTCTAGAGCCCAACTGACTCCAAGTAGTCTCACGGTCGTCTCCAAAGAGACCGTATTCACCACTCAAGCCTTCACTACCACAGATTACGAGACAAAGACGATTGTGAAGGTCTCCTCTTACCCCGTGACTACCACGGTGGCTCTGTAAGTATAGGGAACTCCCCGCGAACATCCTTGCCTTGGACAAGTCAGAGCCGCCAATATCCCGATCATTTCCAGTGCACCAACCATTTCCGGCTCCTTATTCTCTTCTGTCTCCTCTTTAATGACCCCGAGGTCGTCGCCGCCTTCTCAATCCGACAAAGGTGCTCTGTTGAAGAGAGACGAGGAATAGGGGCCGAGACGAAATGCGGAGGGCAGACGGATCACAGTTCCATGACTTACGATTCTACATTTCTGAGCGCCTCGTCGATTCCTTTTCCATCTATCACATGGTGCGGTTGAGCATGGGATGAAACGGGCTAACTCGCCTTAGTTGCGATCCTATAGATGCGCCTGGCCCGACCACGTCCGCTGTGCCAACATACGGAGGCGAATATGGCAGGAAGCGGACTCCCCAGCAAGTCTGCCGGACGACGACGACGACAATTTGGAAAACGAGCACGACAAAGGTCACGGAACTAGTCCCAGTTCCCACCACGATCGTACAGACGCAGAAGCAGACGATTCAGTTTCCTCCCTCCATCGAGACGCAGCAGGTCACGCAGACGCGGGAGGTTACCGCTACTCAGATCAAAACTTCCGTCTCAACTTTAATCTCTACTGTTGTTTCGACTGAGATCATTCCAACGACCGTGATCTCAAGCAAGACTCAATACGTCACCACCACGTACACGACTTTGAAGACCTACTATTTCACGGATACGATTACAGAGACTCGGAAACAGCCAACAACGATCTTTGAAACCAAAGAGCGAACCGCAATAGTCACTCAGCCTGTGACTCGAACGGCCATTCAGGTATCAACGACTACACTCATCTCGACCCTTGTCTATACAACAAGCATCCCCTACACTATTACCTCGGATCACACAATTACCAAGACTTCCTATTCGGTCTCAACTTTCACCAGTCTCACTACCTACACTTCACCAGTGACCATCACTGCGTCTTACACAGAAGTACAGACGGCAACGGCAACGGTTACGAAATCCTCGCCTCCGGAGACGGTCACTCATCCTGCGGAGACGATAACCTTACCGCCCGTGACTTCTGTCACCACTGTCTTCGTTGAAACCACTCTATATGAGACCCTCGTTTTATCAACATCTTACCCAGTCACGATTACAAGAGAACGAACCCTTACAGAGACCTCGTTCAGTACGGAAGTCCAGACCTCCGTCCGTACCATCATATCTGAGGTTCCCGTGGTATCCTACATCACTCTTCCCGCCGAGACTCTCCCTCCCGTAACACTGCCGCCTATCACTTTGCCCGGGGCGACTTCTGTCACGACCGTATTTGTTGAAACCACCCTTTATGAGACCCTAGTTGTATCAACATCTTACCCAGTGACGATCACTAATGACCGGACATTTTATTCCACAATCGTCGAATCTTCTATTCGGACCATCGTTACTGAAGTCCCAATCGTCTCATACGTCACTCGAACAGCGACGCTGCCTCCCTCAGTCATCACTCTCCCGGGCTCGACTATTTACTCTACCGTCGCGGGTGAAGTAGTCACTATCAGTGTCCCCGGACCCACGTTAACTTTGGTCACCACTCAAACAAACGTCTTGACGCTCCCTGCTTCCACGCGAACCCTGCCTGCTTCCACAGTTGTCACCACTATCGTCGAGACTGCGCCTGCATCGACTTTGACCATCACTCAAGACGGTTCGATAATAACCAGCATTGTCCCGGGGCCAACATCTTTCGTCGTCTCGACCTTGACGTTGCCTCCCGCAACAATTACAGAGAGAACGGCTTGCCCTGCCCCATCAAACACTCCCGGAGTAAATCCTGTGGTGGAGTACAATCCCAACTCAAATCTGACATGGGGCTGTCAACCTGGATACGTCTGCAACCCTCCCAAGCCCGCTGGTTGCAACCTATGGGCAGACCCGCCAGCAGATACTTATGTCTGCGCCCCGCAGAATTGTATTCCAGCACCGCCTGTCACTCTGGCAAATTGGAAGGAGAATGAGACAGGTTACTACCCAGTGAACGAGGGATACTTCAACTTAAATCCGAATGCCTTTGGTCTTCCCTTTAGCATCTTTGAGTACGAAGTCATCGTTTCCAAGGTGAAGGGTAAAAAGGGACACAAGAAAACAACAATCACGACTGGCAACTGGGCTTCAGCCACAGAGCTCACTCACTTTCCTCCGACTGCTCAACCCACAATCACGTCTTCCCCTGCCCCTACATCCTCCGCTGAGATTGGTAAACATGCCTACAAGCATAAAAAGGAGGGTAAGACCTACGAGCGTCGTGCTTTGTTTAGTAAGCGGGATGTTACGATCGCTCCTGCCATCTGCTTCGACAATTGTAACAATGTTTACATCGAGGTCCAGACCGTCGGCAAAAACCCTCAGATTTGCGAACCGACCTCTGCCTTCAATGCAAATCTCGATGCTTGCAGGCAGTGCGTGAATGAAAACGACCCATCCGAGAATAAGGATACCCTGCGTGTCTACATCGAACCGCAGTTTCAGCAGTGGCTAGTTTACTGCACCGGCGAGGCGCCGCAGACTTCGTCCACTGCAACTGTGCTGCCACCCCAGAGTCAAGCAAGCGGCACTGCTACACTCACGACAGCAAGCCAAGGGGCTGGTTCAAGTGATACTTCGGCCGTCCCTATTCCAGGGTCAACCACTACCACCACTGCGGAGGTGTCTACCACTCCTCTACCCACTCCGACTCCCACGCCGTCACCTAGCACGAGCGCGGTAGCGTCTTCTACACTCTCGACTGCCAGCACGGCAGAAAGCTCCCAGTCGGCGTCCAGCTCCAGCCCTTCCGTCTCTCCCACACCATCTGACACGACTTCCGCGGCGACAATTAGCTCAGGAACCACCGCAGTAACTTCTAGCCCTTCAGCAACGACATCTGATGCTATTTCGGCTGGTTCATCTTCTGCTGGAAATCCCACGTCGACCGGAAGCCAAGCCTCGGATTCTCCAAGTGCGTCTAGTGCTCCGAGTGCCTCAGGCACCTCAGTTGCTTCAAGTTCTGCGAGCACATCAAGCTCTTCAAGCCAATCGAATGCTTCAGCAAGCGAGTCATTGCCTCCCGCGGCAAGTTCATCGTCAGCATCTTCAGTGCCATCCGGGACAGCGACAGGCGGTGCCGGCTCGAGTCCATCCGCCTCGAGTCCATCCGCCTCAAGCCCTTCAGAGTCCGGGTCTGCCAGTTCAAGCACTCCGGCCGGATCTGCATCCACAGTCACTGGTGGAGCTGGAGTCTCAACGTCTAAAACCTCGACACCATCCTCGACTGCGTCTTCTCCAAGCACCACTACGACAGGCCCCATCACAGCCGCAGCAGCGAAGCCCGCTACCTCAACCATCTTCGCCGTACTGGCGCCGCTTATGGTTCTTCTACTCCTCTAATCCGCATTCAATCCTTCTGAACACTACATAACATTCTTTTTCGTGGGTTTATACAAATGGCGGTAAAAGTTCATCGTTTTATTCTACACATTCCTTCCCGAGGTCCTAGACCATCATCATATTTGGCGTTTTATTGAGATGAGACTTATGATTCGGCTTCGTTACAACGACTTCACGACACTCCCTAAGACTAACGAGTAATCGGCATCATTTGGCTGGTATTTATTTGGACAACTTTGCATATTTAATGGGGAATACTTCTCTTTTTTGGTTATGATACCCTTACGCTCCTTACGACGCGACTTTGAAGGCTATGAGCTATCACCCAGGTACGATAAAGAGCTCGGCGCGGCTCTTTGCGGCTTGGAAGATGATGGAGGTGGCGATTATGATTGTTAGAACTCTGATTTGGGAAGGAAAGTAATGGGCCGGGGCACTGGATGAGGCAAGGTGGCCTCGTCAATGCCCGGGTTGTGTTTGAGATATCCATTGCAATAATTTGTGTCTTTCTATTCAACGCGTTTGGGTACTGCCTGTGACGATTCCTCTTAACTGTGAGTCACAATAGAAAAGGCCATGTGCCCTGACCTGGGAACTATTGGCTGTGTTCGTGGTTCGCTTGGCACGACTAATTTAGCACCCTACGATGCGATCGACAGCGTCCATCTCCTATGTTTCATGGATCTGCCCCTCGGCGTCGAACTTACCCAGACCTTTTCCAGACAACGTGTTCCCATTCCCAAAGCTAAAGTTTGATGTTACGCAGACTGAATTCCATCTACGTTTACATGGGTCTAGATAAGTATATCAGTGCTCGCTGCCCCAGGCTTTGAGCAACCAGGCTGTCAATGAACGAATCATTCCTCTCAACCTCCAGACGACTCCGAAGTGGTCAACAAACATCATGAAAGTACTGACTACAGCTTCCCTCCTCTTTGTATTCTCTTTCCTCTTCCAGGGCCTCGCGTCAGCTTGGGATCTCCCGTCTTTCCAGGTCCCACTCATCTCCTCATGGCTAGGCAGCAGCACCAGCACCAGCAGTGTAACCTCGCGCGTTCCTCAATTCGTTCTCGACACGGGTCATTCGTGGTTCACCATCCATGCCCACGAACTTTCCAGTCTTCCGGACGTGACATCGTTCATCTATACAATCTCGGCCGACGATGCCTATTCTCAAGATAGCGTTACAGATGGAGATGAGAGCGCGAATGTGCGCGAGGGCATCGAGGTACCAGCGGATCTGTTCCACCGGCTCGAGATCAACAATCACCGCGCCGGCGTGAGCCGCTACGGTTGGATGAATGTTCACAATAAACTCGAGGAGATAAAGGCGTGCCCGAGGGCACTCGCCGAAGTTCGCGACTTGACGGTCGAATTGACGTTGCAGACCCTGGGCGATACCTGGGACCACCCCGCCGCGAAATCGACGCCTCCCCCAAAGCCCGTACCGGCGTCGTTCTCCGAGGTCATGGGAAATATGAAGAGCTTGAGTACGATCGATTGGTTGATTCGGGGAGCCGACGAGAATGCTGCCATTGGAAAGGCCTTTATCGAGGACGGGACGCGGTTGACTGGTGTCAAGCACCTGGTGACGAGCATGAATGCGCCGTGGCTTGTTGACGCTTGTCCTTCACTGACCTCTCTTGAAGCGAAACGCGATAGGTTTGTCTGGGGAGAAGATGCGTACGTGAGGGATGAGGCCTGGTTCGCGGCCGCTAGGCGAGCCAAAGGTCTGAGGAAGCTCGATATGGGAAATGTCGATTGGATGGACACGATGACTGGTTGTGACCTGTTCTTGCCTCTTGTCCATCCGTCATCCCTCAACGGTCGATTCTTCATGTTTTGCTAACCACCGCATATTGCAACGCAGGATCTTACAGAATCACTGTCTCTTCTTCCCAATCTCACACGGCTTTACCTCTCGCGGGCCGCCAAACTAGACCTCGGCTCCCCAGGGGGGGCCGGAGTGCGATAACGCGCACATGAGCGAAAGAGAAGCCGAATATTGGCGCAGTGACATGTTTTGCGATCTTACGGCCACGGAATTGGCTGGGAAGATTGTAAGGAAGGAGTTTCCGAGGTTGAAGGGGGTCCATGTCTGTGCCTTCTACGGGAACTTCACGACGGATGCGGAGAGACAAGGAGTCATTATCTGGGATTGGACTGGGAGAGTGGACGAATGGTTGGATGAGAAGCAAACGGTCTTCAATTTTGCCGATGAGCCTTGATTTAGGTCACGCAGGGGACGATCGCCCCAACCGAAAAAAAATCTGCAATTGGACGTGTGTATGGCTGTTTCTCTCCTCTCGAAACCGGACCTGACATATTGGAATCCGCCGTATCGTCGCTCTACGGCGAACTCTCAACTTCCTCCTCGATTCTCACCTTGCTCGGATCGTTCAGCTTGAACCATACAATTCCATCCAACGAGAAAACACCTTCCACCACCATCACCAGAACCTTTCCTGTCCCATCCACCGACGACCAAAGTAAGCCTGTAGAAAGGAGGAAGATCGCGATACATAGCCACAAGTTAACCACCTTCGACTGGGCGGTTTCTTGGTGTTTACACTAACAGTCCTCATCCATTCCATCTTTGCAAACCAGATATGAATAGAATCATTCGCCCAACTGCAGTTTTGCTCCAATGGAGAGCTGTGTGAAAGCCCCTAGTCGCAGCCAAGCAGCTGGTGCATGAACATATGTGACGTGTCATGCTTGCTTGCAGTTGAAGTCATGCAATGAGAGTTTGCCATTCAGAGGATCTGGGGATTTCTTTGTTCAACTCTTCGTTTCATTGCTTCGAAAGATGAATAATAATGCTATAACTTGAAACTTCCTGCGAGATCCCTTGCGTCTTCTCCCAGGCCACGACTTGGCACAGCGAGTCGTCCAAATCAAATGCGAATGGTTTTGATTCCATGACGGAAGGACATAACCTTGAGTCCAAAAGAAGAAAGCTGGCCTGGTCTCCATATCAGATGCAGGTGGTTTCGATCCCACGTCAGAGGCGGATGACTTCGAATGAGATGGCGGCTTTGGGTCTGTAGTTAACAGTCTGTTATGACACATGTGAGCAATGATGGTGACAGAAAAGGTGATATGACTGAAGAAAATTGAAGGTGGTTACCATTGGAATTTTTAATCAGCATAATGATGGGAAGATACCCATTCCTCTACTATGGTGATCCTCTGCAGCCTGACGATGAAGCTTCCTTGGTCCAGCCCATGACCAGGGTCATCCACGAGCACAATGGGATTGGGACTAGTTCCTTCGTCAGAGTCGTCTTCAAGCTCAATAGGCTTGGAAATGGAACCGCTAAGTTCAGGATCGTCTTCGATGACAATTGGACTGGATTGAGATCCATCCAGAGTAGAGATGTTGTCAAGAACAATCGGACGAGACCAAGAACCGAGTGGAGGTCCTCGCTTTCGAACAAGTCGGTTGACAGGTCGTTTGGCAGGTCGAACAGCAACTTACTCTTGACGATTTTTGGAGCAAGCTGGGGGTTCTCTGGAATTGAGTGAGTGACGAACAGGAGGAGCACCAGAGGTTGAAAGACTTACGTCTGATAGGAGCCATCTTTGTTAGGGAAGCAGCTGTGATAAGAAAAACGTTGGGAATCGAGAAGCGAGAGAAGACCTTCGTCCAGAGAAGAGGTGAGAAGAGAAGCGAAAGATGATCCTCGTCCAGGGAAGATATGGGAGATGAAGCGAGAGAAGTCCACAGAAGACGTAGGATGGGGTGGCGAGAGGGGAGAGGTCAGCTACTTCAAGTCAGAACAGGAAAGCAGAAGGTGGTTGCTGTGCTTGGTTCCTTACCGAATCGATGGTGTTATCAGGGACGTACTCATGTACTCTGCCAGAACAGCAGGTACGAGCAGGAACCCCATGGTACGTAGATATCGGAACAGCAGACTTGAGAAAGAGCCCATTGTGCGTAGACATTCGGACAAAAGACTTGGGAAAGAGCAAGAGACCCAGATTCCAGCTGAGTCCCCTTGGCCGTCTTCCTCTCCTCCACAAGGCAGGTAGGTACTTAGGTACTGTGGCAGATGATGAGTATGGCTTGTCATCAATGGGAAAGAAGATCCAGTTGTACTCACATTAAGTAGGTAGTTTCGTAGGTAAGAGATATCACTCGTGTCAGGTTGCCCAACCCCTCTGTCCACGGCGGTTGAGCGCGTCGCGTGGCATGGGACCCATCATCTCGCGTTCGTCAGATGGGGTGGAAGGGGAAAGTTCGAACATTTCGATGACTGGTGCCCAGAACGTTGACTTGTCCTACTCGACAGGCGAAAACGATCAATTTTGCTGATCAATCTTGCTCTGTTGGAAGTAAACCGCGTTGAGATGCTTCGAGGAACATCGAAGACGTGTCAATGACTCCATGTATCAAAGGGAATACTCCATAGCTGTTGGGAATTGAGGTAAGATTTTTTTTTTTAAGTAATGCCTTAAGAGGCCGGGCCGCCTGGCGACGAAGTGAGATGGTGAAAAAAAGGGAAAGGTAGATGAAGGGAAAGATGGAAGGTCGTGAGATCGGCTGAGAGAAGGAAGGCATCAGGTCAAGCCAGAGTGCCCGGTCAGGGCAGAAGTGGAGCCGAGCACCTACCTCAGACGGGAGGTACCTTAGGTACGAATGCGCGTTCTTCCGATCTGCCTGATAATTAATCCGAAGGGCGTATCTGCGGGCAGGAGAGAGAGAGGAAGAGAGAGAGAGAGCCTTGGAGGCAGGACCTGGGGCGAGTGACAGGAAGGCGCGAAGAGCTCAGGCAGGAGCCAAGGAAAAGACCGCTGCTGAGACGGCAAGGAGATTCAGACTACCTTAATGGCGACCGATAATACCAGACAAGGTGCTTAGATCATGTATTCAGGCCTCATATTCATCCAAGCATCTTTCACCAGGTAGCCTTCCAGGGTTGGGCCATTAACAAGAAATCAAGGTATGAGGTAGGGAACCATTAGTAGTAGTAATGCATGTGTACCATGTTCATTTATCATCTGTTCGCTTCTTCGCTTCGTAAAGTACATTATAATCCCATGCAATCACGACTCGCTAGCCTTCCGCTGCTTCTCCCGAAACGAATTGATGGACGAGCTGATACTAGCCTTGGACGAAGAGTGCCTCAACGACCTCTCCGCCACAGACTCGGCACCGGAACCACTATCCCCACGACTGATACTCCCCTCCCTCGCCAACGGTGACGAGATATCAGGCGTGACAGACCTCGACTCAATGTTGGGACGCTTCGCCTTCGTCGACGTCTTCTTCCTCCGCTTCTCCGACGCATTGGACCCGGTGCTAGCCTTCCTACTAACAGTACCATCACCATCATCACTAGTCGCGGCCACAGATGGCGCGAGGCTACGATTGGAGCTCGTCGAGCTGCGGCGGTGCGCGCTGGTAGTGCTACTACGGCGTCGGTGCTCGCGCTCAATGGCGGCGGCGCGGGGGTGCATCGTCGTCTTCTCGGGCGATTGTTGGCGCGCGGGCGGCGGGCCGGCCTTGTCAATGCGGCGCCATGGCAGCCACCAAAACATGCCCCATCGCTGCTTGGCCACCTGGCGATCGCGTGCGGCGAGCTTCTTCTGGATAAGGGCGCGGCGCTCGTTCTCCTTTTCCCAGTATTCGGTGCGGTAGATTTCCCAGTTTTCTCTAAATGTAGGCGTGAACGGCTTCGCGAGCAGGAGAAGCTTAACGTAGTCTCCCCCCGGTGCGAGGTCCTCCTCATGGCCTCCTTTTTCTTCGTCTTCGAGCAGGACCGGTAGCGTTGGGTGGCTGTCCGCGGTGAGGCTCAGCTCCTTTTCGACTTCGCGCAGGATGGACGGTTCGACGTAGCGGTAGGATGAGCTGGCGGTGTGGGAGAATAGTCCGTAGGTCAGGAAGAATCCAATGGTGGAGAGAAACTCGGCCCACCAAGGTCGTCGGATAATAACCAGCTTAGAATTGAACCCTCGAAGGCCTCTGTTGGAGATGGCGAACCAACGGCGTGGCCACCTGATTCCTCGCTCCCATATTCCTGTAGCCCATACCAATATCGCGGTCATGACGCCTCCCATAAAGCAAATCTTCTCGAACGTCTCGACGCCCCAGTATACGGAGCCACCAACTCCACGACCATCCTCGCGCGGGGCGAAGAAGAGGGCGTAACCGAAACCGCTGATCCATGCGGTCAGCAAGGTGAAGAAGAACGTGTGATGGCGGCGGCGCGCGCGAAGCTCCAGGTATTGCGCGCGAAGGGAAGCCTCGAGGATGAGGAGGTTCAGGTAGATCATGGACGGGGAACTAGGCGTATGGATCAACGGGTCGCCTTGCTTGCCAGAGTCCGGGACGACGCCGGTGGTACCGACGGCGGCCTTGGGCTCCTTGCCCGGAGGCGGAGCGCCCTTGACGAGCGAGTCAAGCTCGTCGGCCATCGTTGCGGTAGGGAGACCTGTCGTCGCTCGGAGGGGGGTTCAAGCTTTTCGGTGGTGATGTGGCGGTCAGGCCGCTTCGGGACGGGGAATTGAGAATTTGAGGGGCCTCGGCAGCCGCAGTCAGCAGCGGTCTGTAGACATGCGCAATGGTCGGGGGCGGGTAGGATGATGCGAAGCTGCAGGTGGACGGAGCGCAGGTGCAGAACGGGGTGAGCAACAAGCAAATAAGGCTGCTTAACCTGCACTGCCCTTTGGGAATGGGAGCTCCTGCGTGTGTGCGTTCTGCTGGTGTTCGAGAAGCAAGGGCGGAACTGGAATTTGTCGGTGGTCAGATGTCAATCCAGGCCGGCCGGGTTGTGCTTCAACTGGCGGGCTGGGGGTGGAAATTCCGCTCCGTCTGGCGGCAGGTGTGGACAGTGGGACGTCATAGGAAAGAGAGGCAGGGTGGCCCGAGCGCGGGGCGTCGGGACCAGGGCGATAAGCGATTGCGATTGCGATAAGACTTGTTGGGGAGCTGAGCAGTGAGAGCTCTCGACACGTGCAAATCGGTTGAAGGCTTTCATTGACGACGGACAGGGCTTGGTTTAATATGAAGCAGTCCCGTCGGCTTGAAGAGCCAAGGCTAGTGAGCTGCTCAGGGATATGCAGGGCCCCTATGGAGCACAAGGTTGCTCGGCTCTGGCTTATCAGCAAAGAGCTCATTTCCACCGTTTTCCCACACAATTCGCAGAGACCCTGAGTGCATCATGAGCTGCTGCCCCATCATGTGGGAGACATTGCGAGAAAAGATGCTTTCCTCGTCCATGCTTTATTTTTGGGCCTCATAGTTGAGACATATTCGACAAGCTAGAGAAGGAAGTTTCGTCCCTTCTTCACTGAACTCAATTACTTGCTTCATGCAGGTTTCATGCAAATATTGATAGCATACGAATAAATCCGTACCAGATGCTAATTCCAGTCCAAAATTGTATGGTCATGATCTGGCCACGAATCCACGATGCTATTCCAGCCCCCATTCAGATTGTTGCCTACATTGAGTAAGCGTCTCGTTGATTGCGTAAGGCCCTGGAGTAAAATTGCACCGTCAGCTTCCAGGCCACAGCCTTTAATGCATCATCTGACTGGGCCATCTACGAATTTCTAAAAGTCAGCCACATGTCCACCGGGAAATCGGAGGCTTGTTTTGTCTCTTACCGCCGACACGGCTCAATGCAACAGCTGCCCCCACTCTTCTACCCGCCAAACTCCGAGTGCTAAGTCCATGAACCGATCCGCATCTCCGCTTCTGGGGCGCACGTTGTTTTCCCCTTGGTGCCAATTCTTTTTCACGTTCCTCACACAACGACCCCTGCCCTGCCTGCTTATGCCCCTGTCACTCAACTGCTCAACAAGCTTGTCGGTTTTTTACGGAGCCGTTGACATTCCGGCCGGGGCACCTGGCTTGTCTCTCTCTCATCGAACCCTCCCCCGCCACCTTTTGCAGCTCTGCGGCTTGCCCACCACCCCCAAATTTCCAATCTGCGCGCACCGTCATCTTTTGTCCACCCCTCTGCCACATCTCCGCGTCACCACTGGATCTATCTATCCCGCTCCGTACAGTTTACAGCCCCGGTCCGCATTCTTTGCTGACTGATGAGTCGTCGCAAGTTTCAGAACATCTGCGCTCCGGACACACACCTCCGCCGCCCGCGGCCACACTGAACTGACGCCTTACGCTACCCGTACTTTATTTTGCGACTTTGTATATAGACAGTTGCCCCCCGTCGCCACCACCCCCAGCAACACCCGGCATGATACACCAACAAACTGCTTCTTCTGTAGTGAACGGGTCGCGACTCAAACTTGCTTCCTCACTAATTACATCCTCCTCTGCAACCGTCAAATCTCCTGCTCCCAGCATACGGGCCTCTTCTGAAGACACCGTCCCTCGCCGATCCCACCAAACCATGGCTGCCGCCGCCGCACCCCCCGCCGCTCCCAATGCGACAACTCGTCCCCCGGGAACCTACTTCCCCTTGGGATACAAAGATGCCGTCTACCAATGGGTAAGCAAATCAACAAACTCCCCTAGATCGTAGGGCAACATGGCTAACAAAAATTCCCGCAGTGGACAAGTGTAACTCCGCAAATGGCCGAACGCAACGTCCTGTCACACATCCCTTACCTCAAAGAAGCCCGCCAAAACGCCTCCCTCGACTCGACCAAGCCAGACCCCTTTGGCCAGCGCGTATGGAAGTCCCAAATGGTCGAGCTCTCCGGCAAGAACCGCGCCCTCAACGAATACTCCATCGAGCGCGTCGGCGAGGAGGTCGACAACAACCTCGTCATCGTCCACGGCTACGGCGCCGGCCTCGGCTTCTTCTACAAGAACTTTGAGCCCCTTTCCCGCCCCAAGGGATGGAAGCTCTACGCCCTCGATATGCTCGGCATGGGCAACTCCACGAGACCGCCGTTCAAGGTCACCGCTAAGGACCAGGAGGGCAAGACCGCCGAGGCCGAGGCCTGGTTCATCGATGCCCTCGAGGAGTGGCGCAAGAAGCGCAACATTGACAAGTTCACCCTCGTTGGCCACTCCCTCGGCGGATACCTCTCCATCGCCTACGCGCTCAAGTACCCCGGCCACCTCAAGAAACTCATCCTCGCCTCGCCCGTCGGAATTCCCGAGGACCCCTACGCGGTCAGCGCAGCCATGCCCGAGCCCGAAGAATCGACTCTTCAGAACGAATTCACACAGGATCAAAACGAAATCACCGGCAACGGCCAAAACACAATCTCATCACGGAACAACAAGACCAACGCGCCCAACGCACCGAAGCGCCCCCTCCCAGGCTGGCTCGTCTGGCTCTGGGACGCAAATGTGTCTCCCTTCAGCATCGTCCGCTTCACCGGCCCCCTCGGCCCCCGCTTCGTCTCCGGATGGACATCCCGCCGCTTCAACCACCTGCCGCAAGAAGAGTCCCAGACGCTCCACGACTACGCCTTCTCCATCTTCCGCCAGCGCGGCAGCGGCGAGTACGCCCTGCCGTACATCCTCGCTCCCGGCGCTTTCGCCCGCAGTCCCATGGTCAACAGGATAGATGGCGTCGGCCGCCAGGTGATTGAGAAGAGCACGGGCGAGAAGTTCAGGGAGACGGGCATCCCCATAGTCATGATGTACGGCGAGAGTGACTGGATGGACAAGAAGGGTGGCGTCGCGGCGGCCGAGAAGCTGAAGCAGGCTAGGTCACAGGCGCTGCTGAACGGTACCGAGGAAGAGAAGAGGAGGGAGAACGGCTCGGCAAAGGTTATTGAGGTGTCGAAGGCGGGTCACCACCTGTACCTCGATAACGCTGAAGAGTTCAACGACTACATTCTCAAAGAGATGGAGGATGTCCAGAAGAGCAAGCTATAGAAGGTTTCGCTTGGCGTATATTTCGAGGGGCGCGATTGTTGATACGATGGGCAAGCTTCACAGCCTTGCCGGCCAGAGAGTGCTTGTTTTTGCGGCGTTTTTTGGGGGGGTTTGCATTGCATGACAACAGATCGAGCCTAAAAACGGCCGACGGGAATATCCAGTGGGAGCGTTTGGCTTGGTATAATAGAGTCTGTTCAACCGGCTTATTTAGATGAAGAATACAATTAATGTCAAGTTTATTCAAACAAGAACAATTTCTACTTTCCTTGTGGTCATCTAGGTACGTTTCTGAGAAATATGGAATCCTGGTGATGTGTCTTTATCTTGATAAGAACATCTCAAAAAGAGGGAGCGGGACCGGCTCCCGTACTTGATCGGCCCGACATATCCCGGATGTGGCCGGACATTTGCGCAACATCGGCCAATGTCAAGCAGGCACAAACTAGAGGAGACGTGAAGAAAGGCATAGTGAAGAAGCATACTCAAGCTCTGGGACGGATATTAGATGCTGATTGCAGGGTTTACAATATATCTCCAATGATTGCTAATAACCAGTTCATCATGTCTTTGCCAAGCTTAAGATTCACAACATATAACACTGGACATATGCCACGATACCTTCCACCAACCTACCGCTATCTTCGAAATTGTCATTCTCATCCCCTGACATGTAGAAACTCACAGAATAGCTATGGCCACGCCTGCCCAGTTCACACGTGATTCAACACCGCCAAACTGCCAAAATGCGCCCTCAAAACCTCACTCCTGCTCTAACGATCGCCGTGCCGACCCCGTGATTCGCAGCCCCGTCGTCTCAACTTCTCGACTCACGTGTTTACTCAGGCGAGGGTCCAGAATCACTTTTTCCAATTCTTTTATAATTGCGTGATCATTCATCTCATATTGTTTGCTCGCTTAAAGGCGTCAAATGGGCGGCCTCTGAATAGGCGGTCGAACGATCGAACGACCGACCTCTCCCCCCTATCCATATAACCCTCCCCCCTCCCCCATTCACCACCTCGTCACGATATTTTCCTCGGCATTCTTCACTTCTTTCAAGCCATTCTCATACTTTGATAAAGTCCGTTCTCGTTAGTCACTCACGCTAGTCAAGCCAGTATCTGGATGCTCCTTGACTAGCAAACACCATTCACTTCTTCCTCCGCGGCATCGTGGCTCAAATCATCCAGAGCAAACATCACGATCAGTCTTCAGCCCTCAACCTTGCTTCTCAGAACTTCGCCAACCCCAGAGCCTTTGCTACTCTCAAGATCCATCGCAAAACACTGCTCAACAACTTCATCATGGCCGGCCCCTACAGCCAGTTCCTGGATCTCGACAACACCCGGGATCCATACCTCTTCGAAGACAGCTTCCTCAACGACATACCTCTCTTCGGCCCTAACGAGTACCAGCAACCATACAACCCTCCTCAGCCTCAGTACCAGTCGCCATACAGCAATAACTTCCAGCCGCCAGCATACCAGTCTCCGTACAGCAACCCCCCTTACCAGCAACCCATGGCCAACGCCTACATCCAACCTCCTCCTCCTCCTCCTCCTCCTCAACAGCCCCAGAACGAGGCCATGGGACCACCCTCCAAACGCCTCCGCTCTCGCGCTCCAAAGCTCCTCCAACTCGCTCCCCGCTCAACGACACCCGACGTCGAACCCCCATACCACCTAACCCTCTTCTCCCCCAACAACCTCCCAGGCACAGTCTCCTCCCTCCTAACAGCCCACCTCCAAGTGCCCGTCTACACAACCCTCGACGAACGCACCCGCCGTGAAACCGAAATCAAACACCTCTTCTC